>JAQIXW010005071.1:0-10815 GCA_034700685.1 Willowsia buskii | reverse complement strand
TAAAATAGGACATTTTAGGACAAATTTTAAAGCGTCAAACGACGTCTTCTTTCATGATTCGTTTACATGTCAAACGTATTTGCGATATGCACATCCACAAAAAAGATGCAAAATCCTAAGATCTCCATCTCTGGTATTTATACTTTTTAATGGATTTAAAATAATATGGACCTTCAAATGTAGCATAAGTCATTGCATCATCATTCATATAAATATTCTTAATTGTTTTTTATCCAGACAAAAGATGATTAAAAATTTTAACAGATTTTACCTACAATGATATCATAGGCTTCGATGGAGGGATCATTCTCGAACAAAATGCCACTCGAATAATCCCACGAGTAGAAAAACTGCGTTTCGAAGAACACAACAAATGGAATGCAAAGGAATATTGTAATTTAGTTGAAAACTCTTCTGAAATTGAGCGTTAGTGTATATTCAGCTATCTACACAATATTCGTATACTTTTTAATGGGTTTAAAAAAATATTGACCTTCAAATGTAACATAAATCATCAGGTCATCATTTATCGTCTTCGTCTTAAAACCACCGATTAATCTTTAACTTTTTTGCGCAACACTGGATTTCAATACATGCTTAAAACATATTTTTTTTATTTCCATCAAAGTTAATGCGAAATCCAAGTAGATTGAATACTTTAGAATAACTACTGTACTTGTAAGAAAAGCGTGTGGTTTTGATGGACTGGATTGAGAAATGATATCAGAAGTCAATATTTGTATCACTAAACAATATTATTGAATGTAAAAGGATTGACTTTTTATGCAAAAATACGCATAAATTAATCCACACACTAGTTGACTTCCTAATAAACATTTTCAAATAATGAAAGTGTATCTTATTGGCTTTATTTGTATTTGTCTTGAAACTCAAGTGCTACAAAAGAAAGCAAAATACGTGCTTAGAAAACAAGTACGTATAGGTTGGATTGTGGGACATATTTTTTTTTAAACTGACCACTGTGTTTTATGCAAGTTTTTGTGCAGCAGACCAAAACAAAATGTGCCAGTCAGCCTTTGAATCAAATATAGCTTATTGTGATCTTCTCAAAGATATAAACTTAATATTGATTCTAACAATAACATAAATTCAGTGCTGTATCTTTCATTCCATTTATGCCATACCTTATTTTTATTTTTTCGCTTCTTTGACGCATGTGTATTTACGCAGTGGCTTTCTGTGTAATATTGAATTTATTCTAGAATCCACAAAATATTCGTCGAGATTTCCATATTCGAGAACTGAATGATATAAGGATTCTTAGCACTGATTTCAAGAATTTTATTACTGTAGTGGGTGTTTTTGGTATTTTATTAAAGCATTTCACAACACATCTAATGTATCTACATTCATAATACAAAATTCGGGATCAGATGAATGTCCTCTTCTAAAGCCGTTATTCTGTATCTAGCTTTCCACATATATAAAATTTGTTTCATTCTTGAATTGTTTGTTTGGCAATTTACCTAGAAAATATATTCTAGTAGAAATCCTATTTGTTTTAAGTACCTGTTGGTCGCTCCGCAGATTTGTGCTCGCTTTCTGAGAGAAAGCCGATTTTGGGAGAGAGCCAAAATGCAGAATAAATGTGAATTGAATAAAGTCAGTCTATATGTTTCCTCCCTCTAATAGAAATTGTTCTATCAGTTTTATATTTACACTATTTGAGTCAAAGCGCCGCAAAAACGTTTGCAGGGTTAAATTTATAAAGGGTTTATTTTCCCCAGAAAATCAAAAATTGCATATTACCATGCATATTTGCATGAATAAAAATGAATTGTATGCACAGCTTTAGAAGGGTTTCTCACGTGGCGGGCAACCTACAAGGACGTCGCACCCCACACTTTGCCAATTATTGTGAAAAGGGTTGCCGAGTGGCTGGAGGAATTTAACACGTAGCGCGCCAACTACAAAGACGTGGCGCTCCAAAATGTGCCAATTGTTGCGGGAAAGGTTGCCAAGTGGCTAGAGAGATTTAAGGATTGGAAGCACATCCACCTAATCGGCTTTGGAATGGGGGCCCACATCGCAGGAACTGCGGCTCGGCTTGCTGCTGCCAAAAACGTAACCATTGAGAGAATTACAGGTACATAAAATATTTTCACTTTTATTTATTCTCACGAGTTGCATGGGCTTAAAAGATGGATTCTGAAATGTTGAAATGCTGAATTCTGAATCCACAGCGCTGGACCCAGCGGGCCCCATTTTCGAGCATTCCATGTACGGCTTGTTCCCCATCAACAATTCCACCACGCTGAGATCTTCTGACGCCACATTTGTGGACGTCCTCCATGCCAGTTCGATGCTAGGAATGACCAACACGGTTGGTCACTTGGACACTTACCTCAACAAAGACAACTGCTGGACTCCATCCTGCACACATTTGAAATCTCTCTAGATTTTCATCTCATCTTTGACCACGTACTCCCAAATCACGCGCCCCTCTTCTGGAGAGTGCAATCCCGCAACTGTCTCAGATTTCGGTTATCTCGCAGACCAGTACAGTGGCAGAGGCGCACATGAGCTGAATACACGTTCAACTTTCGATATGCCGAGGAAGGGAGGCGCCTGCTCGTCTTTCAAGCCTGTTCATTTAAAAGCTTACCAAAGAATATGCAGAAATTGAAGCAATTGGGAAGATGCCCATCCTTACCTGACGGAATACGACCATTTCACGAAGGAAGCATTATGGAGGCCCCCCTATTTCTGCAGAAATGTTTGCACTTTTCACCACACAGTTCGGCTGAGACGCGCTGAGAAACTTAAGTCGCTTACCTTGCGTAGAGATGTGAACAATGTGGAACTAGATGACTTTGAGATTTGCATTCTATTGGATCTAGAGTATGATTGAGTCCAGCCATGGTCAGTACAATAAAATGCTGTTGTTCAATAGGAGACTTTTAAATATAAATAATATTCTGACTGCTTTATAAATTAGTTAAAAAATATAATTAAATACCTCACATTTCTTGCTATGGATATAAAGTTTCTCATTTCATTTGTCTTCATTACATTTATATCTTTACACTTTACATACTTCATAAATTTTCAGGATTGAAGTAAATTGGTGCTTTACTGGGGAACCACTGCTAGAAAAAAATAATGATAAGGCAAATTTATATGAATAAAATACAAACATTGTTATAAAAACATTATATATATAGTAATAATATATTCGCAAATCTAAGTTCGTTCCAAAGAATATTTAATTGGCTGCTGTAAATTTGAATGGATTGGGTTGTAGCAATGACAATTAATAATATAGAAAGATGGAACGCAGTAAAGAAGACCGATCGAACATTCACGTTTCATGAAACAATTAAAATTGTAGAAGTGAAGTTTTTTTACTGATAATTAGACAAATATTTCACCAATAAGCATATGCATGTGAACATTTCATGTAAGCATGACACATGAATTTCATCAGCTTGGCAGCTTAATCACTTCGGAGTAGTAGTGACTGGTGACGTGGGAAGTTTAATAGTTATGTAAAGATGACATAGTTTTGAAGAGGATGTGAGATGAACGCAAAGGAAAACAGTGGCAATAACAAAATGCTGAAATTCGTTGTGTTTTAAAATTTTTTTTTCTTGAAAACAAATTTTCTGAGAGCCGGTTTATTTTGATGTACCCTAAAGACTCCGGTGTCAAAAAGAAGCATTAGGAAATTCAGTGGCCTAGTAAAAATACTTACCATAAAACGAAAGTCCTTCTGTGATATCATGTCTCGAAAGCATGGCTTTCACAATTTGGTTAATGATAAACTCTAGAAATTAGTTCATTTAAAATTACAACATGTTATATAATACAATTGTGTTCGTGTTCTTAAGAGCTACTTATAACTGTACTTCCACCATATAAGTTTTTCTTGAAGACGGAGTTACGGCCTCCATCAAGCCGGATATGAAGCCGTTGGGAAAACGGAAAACAAGAAAATGATGTATGCGTCAGCTAACAACTTTTATATTATCTTGTTTTCTTCAATCTCTCAAGTCTTAAGTGTTCTGTGGATGAAAGTACCAAACCCTTTTCGTGTATACTCGAAAATAAGCTTTGAGCCATTTTTAAGACCCAACATCTTTTTCTGGCGACTGAAAATAATATAAGGGGCGAAAGGAGATATTCGATTTAAAATAGGGATGTAAAAAGACTTGATTTCCAAACTTCGAGATTTCGACATGTGACTAGATGGTCAATGAAAAGTGAGATGATTTTGTGAATGAGAAAGTGTTATTGTCAAGTGGGCTCTTAGGGAGTGGGCACTAGAAAGTTTGCTTGACTGATAGACATTTTACAGAAACCTGAATTGTATCAATATTTTTAAATGTAGTTCACTTAATTTTTAAAGTGCATTTTGCCATTTTTGTTGTTTGGTTTAAAAGCTTTTGAGGTATCATGAGGTTATTTATGGAAGCACACGGCAGCCTCTGCTGTCAAAACTAAACGTCTGAGGAGACTGATATCATATTTATAATGTTGTATATAAAAGAAACTTCAAAGTGCATTATGCAAAACAGTCTCAATTGAATGCTTACAAACTTCTTACAGAATGAAGCTTTGCAAGTCTCTTCCTGTGAGAGGAACATGTTTTCATTAAAAATTTCGATTAGAATCGCCATTGATGTGGCTTAGCACTAATATTATTATGTAATGCTTTATTTCTGTAAAGTGGGGTAAAACAAAAATACGACTATGTAATAAACTAGTAATTGCCCATTTAACTAATGAAAAACGAAAGTACAAGGGTTCCATCCAGTCAGAAGGGATGGCTCAGACACAGTAGCACTATTTTTAACAAACTGGGTTTCACTTTGCCCCACCACCCTCGACTCCTCGGTTATATTGAGTTTCACATTTTTACTCGATTTCCGAGTTTAAAAAAATAGTAGACACTTAACAAATTAACACTTTATTACTTTGAATTTTTTTGTCTTCTATTTCTGAAAGGTTCAAGATATACGCATTTTAAGTTGACAATTTTGACCATTTAAAATTTTTTAAATGGCCTTTAACATGGGTTTTTTGAACGTAGCAGAGGGTACGTTCAAAAAACCCTTGGGTATTTGGGCAAAATTTTTTGGACCCAATCTGATGCCACCAATCGATAGAGCGTCTCCAGAGGGTCTCAGATTTTTGTCATCATATGTGGTGAATTTTGTCAACTTTTCGAGATATACGCATTCGAAGTTGACAATTTTGACCATTTGAAATTTTTAAATGGCCTTTAACATGGGTTTTTTTAACGTAGCAGAGGGTCCCCCCTTGGGTATTTGGGCAAAATTTTTTTGACCCAATCTGTCGGACCCAAAATTATATGTCGGCCAACGTCTAATTGGTAATGCCCAACTTCAGCAAAGAGCGAAGCATTTGAGTCGGTGCTGAAAGTAATGAATGATTCTTTCTAAAATCGCTGGTAATGCTGGCACCTCACGGTAGGTGAATGGGTCTGACATGTGTGTCTGACTCATATCAACGTAAGGACGTCCATATTTTGCATTAGATTTGGATGGAGTTAGTTTCCATGAATTGGATGTTTGTATTAAAGGTCACCCAATTTTTATATTCTGATATGAGATCTGACAACTGATTTCAAAGCTAATTATGAGAAAATAATTTCTTTACTTTTGTACAAATGTTTGACACTCCCTCTGAAGATAATTGAGAATGAAACTTTGTTTTTTTTTTAAACACGTACTGATAGGCAGCACTCCTTACTCCTTGGAATATGGTAACAACTGCATGATTCAGTTGGACTACGACTACAATGCATCTTTCCAGCAATAATTTCCTATATGTGGTACACATAAGTTACGGTCATCGAATATGGTCAATAATTATAATGCTGATTTCACACAAATTGTCAACTTTTTAATATTTCATTCTTTCTTCTGACTCTTATCTCGATCAGGATTCATAAAACTTACTGTTCGTAATACAATTAGCATTTGTTTGTTTGTTGCATTTGAAAATTTCAGTATCCAAATCTTGTGGCGCACTTTGAAAGTCTTAGAATTTTGATTACTTCATTCATCATTCCACTTACTTCCATTTACATACTTCGAGGCTCGTTATAGTTGCATTGCAACTTAATTATGGATCTCTAGTGAATAGAGTCAATGTTGTTTTGCCATGACTTCAATCAACTAATTATGTAATGAAAATATTGTCTTAAAACTGTCTGGAACGACATGGTTTGGTAATTTTATTTCCCTACCGGCCCTACCTTTGTTCGGACATGGAAATTTCTGCGAGACCGGCGGTCCCGATCAAAACAGGGATTGGAAACAGCGATTTCAGGGATTTAGGGATGGCCCTTTTTATTCTTCTGAGATTCGGGAACCCAATTTCGGGGATTGCATATATCCAAAATTCAGGGATATTTCAGGGATTTAAGATTGACCCCGTTTTTTGCTCTTCAGCTATTTGAGATCCCAATTGCAGGGATGGCCCGATTTTTTTCAGGGATTTGGATTCGCAGTCTCAGTGGTTTGTAAGAATTTCCATATCCGCCTTTATTTATGGGCGTATCGACCTTATGTAGAATACTTACCATAAATTCCTAATGACACCTCGCGACGTCTACTGCTACTTACACTTGTTCATTTTTTAGTCCGTAGGCCTATTTGTGGGTGGGGCTAGAAAGTGAGAGAGTGGCAATTTACGGTACTCATGCTTAAAAAATAAAATGAAAAATTTTGAAATTTTTTGTGCCTAAAGGCACAGGTCAACTTTCATGTCACTTTAGTCACTTACCCTTTTTTTCTCATGTTGCGCCTGATAATTTTGGTTATCCAAAACAAGCTACATAATATTGTGCTGGAAAGAATGTTTTAGATTTCGTCGCTTTTATTTTTTCCAGCGAAAAGCTTTCATCTGGATAAACTGCTGGATGAACTGTCAATTTGCACTGGGAAAGTATTGTCCATGTCAGAATATTGACTGAAGTGGGATTTGAAACGTAAACTAACCTTCAAGTAAAGTGTAAATTCAGAAGCAAAGTACATGGAACTGGGGGGGCCTGAGAAAAATCAATTTTCGCACAAATTTTCCTCTGAACCGGTAATAGATTTTGGGTTTCTGATGAAATCCCTTTTATCAAAATCGCCCTCGCTGAATCCAAATATGGGATCAAAATTCCATGAAAATTTTTTTATTCTCGGTTAACGGCATACTGCAGAAAATGAAAATGTAAGGTTCGATCACGTACATTCGACTTGCATGAATTCATAATAACATCCCATCATACCATTCTCTTCCTCACCGTAAATCTGTGATCCGATAAGCTGCAATTCTTACAATTGGTCAAATCATAATCCGAACAAAATGCAACTCGAGTAATCCCACCAGTAGAAAAACTGCGCTTAGAAGAACACAACCAATGGAATCAACAAAGTGGAAAGAGCTATTGCTGTTAAGTTGACAATCCTTCTTATTACCATAACCATTTGTTTGTATTTTGCCAAAATATGTTTTAAACCTAGAACCGTTAAAAATAACTAGAAATATCCCCTTCCTTGTTTGACTTTACAAAACAATCGACTCCATTTTTTCAGCCTTTAAGCCACTTTTTTACTACCATTTCATGCTTGCTATATTGTGTAAACTGTCTGTGATGAAATAATTGAGAAAATTGAAAAAGGACAAGTGTTAAGAGAGAATAATACACAGCTACACACATTAGTTATTGTTATTACTAAACTACCATCATAGTTTTTTCGCATGCTCACTTTACGAAAATGAACTATCACTTGTATTCTTTTGTTGCTTGGTAAAATTTAAATTATTGGTGTTCAATTGTAGAATCTGGCTTTAGACCAGTCCAAGTCACAACTCGCGAGCAAAACTTAACTTTGCTGTGCACCAAATTCTGTAGTAAACTATAACTCAGAATGACATGACGGAGAACCAGTTTTTATAAATGATGGGAAAGGTGTGTAGCCAATTTTTTTACTCGAAAAAGATTCCTCTTAATTTTTCACTACTTACATTTTTCTGAATAAGTCATCCATTCACATAAGGTATCTTTGACATGCATTTAACACTTTTGCTAGTTTTAATTTATATGGACCTTGAAATTCAGCATAGATCAACATATTATCATTCATCGTTTTAAAAGACAAATGATTCTTCAACTTATTTGACTAACACTGGATATATATGCTTTAAAAATAAATGCTATTCGATTTATACCTAATTTAATGCAAGTTATTGAGTGGAGCGAATAATATAGTATAATTGTACTGAATGAAAAATGTGTATTTTTGATGTAAATGGATTGAGAAATACTTTCAAAAGTCTGCTGGTGGCACGAACTAATATATTGAATGGAAAAGCAAGGCTTTTTATGTTAAATTCTGTATAATAGAATCCAAGCATGGCTTGACATCTGTAAAAAATGGCAGGTATTTAGAAATAAAGTGTTAAAGTGCTATAAATAATACAAAGAGTGTCTTATTGACTTAATTTGCATTTATCAGAAAATTTAAACACTACAAAAGTTAACATAAATGTTTATTACTAAATACGGTTTATTATTGATTATTATGACTTTCAAGAACAGACCAAAGAAGTAGCAGCGGTTAACACATCCGACGCACAGAGATATTTTTAGAAATATAACCCATTTCTATGAAAAAAAAGTTACGAGCTAACATGTTCGCATTATTGTTGATAGATCTATGAAATCATTGTGTTGTTAACACATATTTACAAGGCTTACGCTTTTTACTTCGTAAAAATGCATTGAGCGACCCTAGGAACGACAAAGTTTCCACAGTAATCTCAATGAGTTTTTCAAGTTTGCGCTCTACGGCTAGGGATAGAAATGAAGATGCTTCCTGCTATATGTGACCTTTATCGTAAAAAGAATGAGAATTTTTATGAAAATATAATTTCGTACATTATGTTTTTATTCGCTGACAGTCATAGTGCCATGACATTAGCATTATGGGAAAATTGGAGAGAAAAAATATAAGAAAACTAGAATTATGTTGCTTCCTATTACTGTATTGAAATACCAAGTCATAATATTTGTCAATAAGAACTGGCATGAATTGTATATCTTGCAGAACATAAAATATTGATTTTTTCTACATATTTGAAAACTTTAGATGAATTATGCAACACTTAATTACTCTAGGATCAAATCAACTTACAGAGGATAAAAGTTTTTCGTGACCTTATAAATTGCACGCTTAATGTTTTGCCAGTTTATAGAAATTTATATTGACATTCATAATAATATGAAACTTTTTTCGAGCTTTGAAAGCCTTGAAGCATCACTGCAAATATTTGTATAACGATAACGCTTGTCAACAGTTTTTGTAGTAAAACGTTAATTTTCTGAAATAAGATTGGTTGAACTCTTGTTCTTGCAGGGAAAGCATAAAAAATTGGCCTAAGTATACCAAATGACATCTAAATGAATTGTCTACGAATGTAGACATATGCTTATCAACGAACTTTTGTTCAACCAATTGCATAGTTTACGACATTATATTTGTGCTTATTACTATTACATACAAAACGGAAATTAAAAAAACATTTTGCAACTAATTTTCCTCTGTTACTGAATCCAAATTAGCAAGCGTTTTGGCCAGATTTAAAAAATTCGGTTAAAAAAACTTAACTTTTTAATCAAAATTCACAAAAATATAGTTTTCAAATACATTTATTAAATATGCAATCTTTTATAGTATGCCATTGATTTAAAATTCATCGAACACGTTTACAACCTTTATTATGTTCTCATTATATAAAAGATGTATATTAAGAATTTTTCAAGTACAAATTGCATTCTTTTCAATGGAAAACTTTGTTGAAATGTTCCATCCCAAAACAAAGTGCACGTATATTTGATGTTACTTTTTATTTATATTCTTATTTAAAAAAAATAAATAATGATGCCGTAAATATCGTCAAAAGTTTTAATGCAAGCGTTATTTAAAGTTGTGTTTATTTTGGAAGAGGGGCATTAGTGGAATGGATAATGTAAGAAACATCATAATGTATTATCATGTGACACTAATGTATCTAAACATCTTGGCCATTGCATGAATGATTGCCACACTATCTTAAGTCTGGTTGACAGCAATTTATTGATGTAAAGGAAAAATGTCACAAAAAATCATTCATGACCTGACATTTTTTTAAATTATATTTTTATAAGTACGGGGAGCTTATTTCAGTTAAATTTTAAGATTAGCAGTCAACATAATAATTCATTCTTTAATCGTAGCAATATCAAGAAATAAAGAAGTTTGGTACGGCAAATTACTGATGCGTTTCATAACAATTTTCAGACGTTCTACCCTTTATTTCTCGATAACTGTCTCGTTTTTTGTGAAATATTCAATTAAATCTTATAGTCAGAAAAGCGAAATATATTGTGTAAACAGATTAGCGACGTAGGGATATAACATCAAAGACCACAAACTTCAACTACGGTATGAACATGCTGTTGTTTCCCCTATCAAACTATTGATATTTTATTAGCAGAACTAGAATCCTATAGAAGAGACAAATTTGATGCTTACGTAAGCGACTAATGTAATTAACCAGATATTTCAAACATGATCATACAATTTTTATTACTCAAAAAAACGTAAGCTTATATTTGTTGTTACTTTTTATTCATAATCTTTATTTTTAAATATATTAAATTATGATTCCGTACCGACTACCGATAGGATTACCAATGTATGCCCATATGTTGGTTCCAGGCTTGGGTAATCACCAAAATTTTGTCAAGGGATTAGTGATTGTGATTAAATGAAGGTTCTGTTTTTAATAGTG
>JAQIXW010005070.1:0-10815 GCA_034700685.1 Willowsia buskii | reverse complement strand
AGCAGAGTAGGAGAATATCTGGTGTAAAGTTGTCCAATCTGGATAAAGGCTGGTTATGGTTATATTATTTCACCTTTCTATGTAGGTATATTCATATACCATTCTCAACAGCAACAAATTTTGCATTTCTAGTCTTGTAGTAGAGAATGTCTGGATAAGATCTCATCTTCTTTTTTCCCAAAGAAAATAACAAAGCGAGTTGAAAAAAGAAGAAATGAGGATTAGAATTACAGTATTTAGCGTGACTAGAAAAAAATATTGTGTTCGTTGTTGGTGGCGTGGTGTTTCTTAAAAGGAAAGCAAAATACTAGAGAAAGTGGAGGTTTTGGATTGCATGACTTATAGTGACGTGTTGTACATCTCTCTGGACTAAAGTGAGCTCTAGTAGCAGGTCCCTCTCCAGAGAAATGCAACCTCAACCTCCATTAGTCTTCTCCATCCATGTGATCAAGACACACATAACGAAGCTTGCCCAGAGTACACACACACACATACACATGGGCGCAGAGGAGAAAATTGGATTTCCCATTTGACTACTTTATTTAGACTTTTTAGCAAAAGTAGTATAGTATTCCAGATGTAGTGTGATAGTATTATTCACAGAGCAGCAGTTGCAGTACACATACAGGTAGATATAGAAGCAGTAGAAGTGAGGAGGATACGATGATGATCCCACCTTTTACCTCACCTTTTCTTTCTCCCTCTATTCCATACATTGGTAATCTACTTGCATTAGCCCCTCTGATCATCCTCCTCTCTGACCTGTAACGTGATACTATAATACAGAGTACTGTAATATCTCATAACACCAACACTACTAAGGCTGCCTACATTAATTGGCTAACTATCTCACTTAAAGTGATATAAATATATTCAACAAAAGCCATATTTTGTATAGCTTCTAGCTCTTTTTCTTCTGCTGTTCGTGATGAAGATGGTGATAGAAAGAAGGGAGAAGATAATGGACCTGGAAAAAATAATTTGTCGCCTTTTGTCTCCTCTTTTCCTTGTACGTGACAAACGTGGAGAAAAAAATGATGTAAAGTGTGTTTGGGTATAAGAGATGGCAATGGCGCTCAAGAGATCTTCAGTGAGATATATAGAGATGACAACGTTTAAAAACTATATAGTTAAAGATTGTGGCTGCGATAAGTAAGACGGCTGGCCTTGAAAGTCGCTAAGAAGTGAGTAGTAAAATATTATGGGAAGGAGAAAGTAATCATACGGCAGCTTTAACTTGGATGCTACGACGAAGATACACACAAGTGGTGAATTTATTAGATGCAATGGTGTGATATACGATTATGTTGAGTTTCGATTCTATTCTCATTACTTACAATGGTCATCGAATAAATTGCGATTTCCACTAAATATTAGATGAGCAAGTGAGCGCGAATAGTTTTGTAAATTGGAGGAAAGTAATTTAATGCGCAGTAAAGTCATTTTGGCAAAAGTATAGTCTACATCTTTTCCAATTATGTATGAGCCATGAGCATATCTCAAAAGCACTATGTATAAGCACACAGCTCAAGTTTGATTTGGAATGAATAGAATCTCTATTGTATTTTTTATTCAGTTTCATACTCAAAAGCTTTTATCAACCACGTCGTATTAAGTATAGATGTAAGGGTTGCAAGAAACGCTTTTTTTATCAAAGCATTTTCGGCTATGAACTGGAAGAAGAAATAGACAAAAGCATTTATACTGAAAATTCATTTTCTGGGATTCGTTCTGGCTTCTTGGTTCGTTATTTCATTTGTTGGTTTCTAGTTCCTCCTCACCCGTTTTCATTGTTGCTAACACTGATGATAAAGAATCTCTGAATGAGTAATGCGCAAAAACATAATGTGAGAGAACTAGGAATTCTAGAGATGAATTTGCACACTGGTCTACTATTATTACCACTGCAAATGAATAAAAGAAAACGAAGATATAGTGATCTCACACCGTACTACTATCGCACACAATTGCTGGAGGAGAGACCTTGTAAACATTTAAGTGATGAGGGAGAAAAACTACGGAGCTACCAAGTAACTACTCTTAAGAATCTACCTTTACATTACCAAGAGATCTCTGCTGAATTATACGGCTCTACACATATACATATATGCAGTGTTTTTCCGGATGGATGAGAGCATACTTTTTTGTGAATGTGAAAGTAGGATGAAAAAACCGCAAAATTGATATGGTCATATTATTCCTACTGACTATATAAAACAGAGTTACAATGATAATACAATGGTTTACGCAATAATAGATTATATTTCACTTTTATCTTTCCTTTCATGAATTTCTCTTTTTCCTTTTACTATTCCTATATAGCTTTCACTACAATAACAAAGGAAAGGCGACTACTGTGAACAAGAATAATAAAATGTTTTTTGTGTTTATATTGCTTGTAGGAACAGGAATATGTGTACATAAATAGGTACGAATAATAATAGGTAATGGGCGTCGGTTGTTTGTAATACCAGGCCACAAAAATTGTGTAACTCGTTAAAATGGGAAAGCAAGGCATATGAGTATGGTGAGAGTACATGAATTAAATTCCTTTTAAATAACATTTCCCAATTCCCAATAATGCCATCCTGCATGTTTATTTTTCAAGCAGTACAAAAGAGAAGCAGAGAAAAGGAGTAGGAACAGAGATAGAGAGAAAGTGCTTTTGGTCGGCTGTTGGTTGTGACTGAATAAAATATTGTATATATTTTACATTTCCAACAAATGTTCCTCCACTCTTTTACTTAATCCATTCAGTTCATACAAACTCTTCCTCTGTGGTTTTCAGCCGTTTCTGTTGCGAAAGTGCAAGAGTGTTGTACAAAGCTTTCACTTTGAAAAACAAAACATTATAAAGCCAAAATCCACTCAGTCTGCTGCCATATGCCTCTCCATTTCAATAAAAAAGGATAATAAGGCGAGATAATAACAGTAATGTGTAGGACTATAAGTGTTGAAATAACACAAACACAGGCATTTATTTTTGCCATGGGCGAAATATATTGTAAAACCTGACAAGGCAAACTTTACGCTCACTTACTCGAAAAAATCTCCGTCCCATTTCAATTTCTCACAGCACATCCATAAAACACAAACGACATAACGATAAACAGTCAGACAGAAAGTCAATTTTGTGGACGATTGCACCCACATCTAGAGTAATTATTGCGAATAGATGAAGGCCATCCATTGCTTTCCGACAACTTCTCGGAAAATAAAATGAGTTGATGACTTGGCTGCAGTGTAAAGTGTGAATCGAACTCTAAAAACTGGAGGAAAGAAAAACGGTTTCGAGATATACTCTTAGAGGAGGAGTAGTCATGAGTCGAAAGTCTTGTTGATGATGATGATGATTATAATGATCTTCGCTCCTCCTTGATAAATACCATATAAGGGAATGTGAACAACATTGTATTTTCAATTCCTGCACCCATTTACACAACTTGTCCTTTCTTTTCAGCGAACAGCAAGGCAACAAAAAGAGTTAAAACTTCTTCTCAGGAAAGTGTAACTGTATGCCTGCCTATTAAGTAGTATGTGTGCTCTCCGAAGCAGTACAATGTTCTCCTTTTGATCGTTCTTTGGAACTACTGGCATATAATGGAAACTTGATGTGTAGGCAAAAGAGACAGACTGGAAGTATGCATGCCACCATCATTTATTCATTCAGTGTAAACATTACACATTACTATTACAGTCGTGAAGGCAAGAAGTGCGAGACAAGTTTGCAAAAGTCAGTTGGTTTTAATAGTTTTTTCGTCCTATTACATTCTGCTATCTGATAATGGTGATGATGACGTTGATGATCACGGAGAAAGATAAATGGGAAAGTAAAGAAAAACACAAAACAGCACAACCAGCAGCAGTAACTATTATTATTGCCCTAGTTGCTTCTGTTCTCGGTGGTGGTGAGATATCTGTCTTGGCATAAATACAATGCAAGAACTTTATCGCAATAATACGAAGAACATTAAATGAGAATTGGTTGTGTGTGCTGCTTTTCATTTTCTTTTCATGGGTTTTGTGTGTTTGCGGAGAAGTGCGGACGGATGAATGGATGAAATGAAAGCGATTAATGCATGCGAAGAAACAAACAAAAAGAGGCAGGAGGCAGCAGCAGGGAAAAGCCCATCATTTTTGTGGGACGGTTCGATTAGTATTGCTACAAAAGTAATTAATGTTGCTGGTAGTCCATATGCTTCTATTATACTTAAAACGTGATGTATGAATGGCGCCTACTATCATATTCAAGGTTGATGGTGTGGTAAAGAAAACGATAGTCAGAAATATTGCACAATAGGAGGAAACAAAGGAGGCGTAAAGCGGCTTAACTGCTAACAGCAATAACACAATAATATTGACAGGTTTGCTGTATATATTAGACGATTTGGGATTGTGATAACGAAAGCGATACATATTGTGCATTCCCCCATCAACCACACACTGTTAATTTAAATCCAATGCCAGCATAGTACGAGGAAGCCATGCTGACTTTGTGAGTTTTCACATGGTTGGATCATAATAATTATGTGTAGATATATTCATTTTTTAGTGAGCAGATAAGCTAAACACTACTGGCGGTCATTAATGAAGCAAGAAGTATTAATGACGATAAGGAATGAAAACTTTCTGCTTACCTACTAGTATCGTAAGAAAACCTTGAACAGTCCACTGACTTAATGACTTGACGATGATGACGACGAAGAAACACTCCCAAGAAGTTGAAAAATTCTTCTAAAGTGTACACGCAGCAATAGTTTCTCTGCAAAGTCCAGAAGGAAAAGAAAATGTAACTTTTTCCTGTCTTTGATAAAAGGAGGTGAAAGCTACACCACCAGGAATGCAAAGAATACGATACAACACAGATATAGCATACAAAGTTGAATGGTGTATCTAGTCCGTTACAAAAACTCATTTACAACAGTTTTTTCTCTCTCGAAACTTAATAAAATACAAAAAATGAAAGTAAAAGTTTCTAGTTGTATTTGCCTTGCTGTTAAAAAGAGACAACTTTCCTTTTTCCTTCTTTCGCCGCTGCTTTCTAATCGTTTTTTTCTTCTTTGGAACGTGAGAATGAAAAAAGTGGGTGAGCGTTAAAAAAAATAACGGTCGACGGTAAATGAATGAGCGAGCGAGCACCCTTACTCCTCGCCTGGGTTTGAAGGGGAAAACATGGAGGAGTGGTCGTCTGGAGAGTGGTTTGGTTAGCTTTGGAATTGTCGACATGACTGGCGACTGGAGAAGGAAAAGTGCACTAAACGTAGGTTCTCTCTTTTTTTCAAAATTGAGTACTTACTTTGAGGCGCTTAAGCACTTAAGTTGACTGTTTGTATTTTTTCTTCCTTTCTACATGGTTGTTTGCTGTTTCTGAGTGAGTGCTAGTTAGTTATTGGATGGGTAAAATAAAAAGTAGAGAGTGATTTCAAGAATGAATGACTGAAATGAAGTGTGTGAACCGAACCGGAGAACAAGTGAATGACAATGACAGGTTGTTCAGTAGTTCATGTACGTATATGTAAAAAAAAGTTGTCTGTAAATAAATAAAAACATTAAGCAAACTGGAAAAAAACAAGGACAAAAATAGAGGCGGATGATGATAACATCAACATGCAATACAGATACAAACAACGACAAAAAGTTAGGCTAGATGAGAGGAAGAGATCCTCATGTTACCTTTGCTTCTAATCTCCTCTTGTTGAAGCTCAGAAAAATGATGTGGATCAGTTGCCTGAAACTAGAAGGAAATGTGAGCACTGAACCTCCGTGAAATTGACAATAACGTCACTTTTATTGTTTGTAATGCAATTTCCAACCAGATAAATTGAACTTTTTTTCCGAGGGTCTCTCTGTGGAAGAGAGAATAAACAGTTTAAAAATGTACGTAAGTACCTCTCCTAAATGCAGACTAGAAGTGTGAGCTATGTGTGGAGAAAAACATATAGAGTGAGAGATAATAACAGAGCGCGGTAGTCTCTAGAGATAAGGTGCTTCCTCTATATGAATATATATGTGGTGATGATGATGATATTTTTGCTGTGATATGCGATGTGCCTTGTTAGCCTGTTCTGGTGCGACTGAGCCCGTTTGTCGATCTGCGATCACTATTTTACTCTTCTCTTTCCCAAAGCCAACTTCATTTCTTCACTTCCACTTGTTTCTCCATTCCTCCTTTAGCGAACCCTGCTGAGCTCCTTGGGACCATCCACTGCTGACTTTGCAGGAGGAATAGTATTAGAACAAGCTGTGAAAAGGAGTGGGCAATATTGCCCCAAAAATGGCATTTTGCAAATAAATTGCATGTAAGAAGAGTATAGAGAGAAACGAACCGATACTCATAAAATGAGAGAGGCTCCACTTCTCTGAGACGATTTTGCTCTCATATCTCCATCATCAACAAACCAAACCACCTACCAAATTTACTTATTTTTTTCCTCCAAAAAATGCGAAAAAAGCTTAAGTAGCAAAAGAAATGGGATATTTGATAGTGGAGGCCATATCAGAACATATCATATTTGGGGAAAATCGAAAATAATAATACCATACCCATTTGATATGCCAAGTCACGGAAAATGAGCGTGCCTGTGTGAGAATACCTATATGTCATATTTTAATATATGATGTCACTAAAATCCACTATTATACTCCAGCTTTGTGTGTCATGTCTTACTCCAGCAATTTCATATTGTATGCAAATTGCAGTAAATAATGGGAAAAGCACTTGTACTACTCGCCAGAAAGTAACTCACCTCTACCACCTATTCATTTTATGACAAGAGATAGGCAGCAGCAGAGAGCAGCGCTCGCAGCGCTCCTGAAAAAAAGAGTAAGGTGAAGGTAACGGAATCATTAATGGTAAATGCCCATACATAGTCTCTAATATGTGGGATTTCTGGAGGGTATGTTTATACACCTGTACGTTTCTGGGAGAAGAGGTGATATTCGTGCTCAACTCTCTTTTAAGCGATCATAATGTACCATAACCCAATGCCAATGCCATTGCCACAGAATTTCCTCGTTTTTTCCACCTTTCTACTCACATTTTCCTTCTTATTTCTGCTCTGAAAAACTCTGAAGCTTTTGATGATATAGGGATATTTTCTGTGTCCGTGTGTGCCATAATAACGTGAAGTGAATGCTGTATTGACAAAGAGGCTAAGAGCTTAAAAATAAGTGTGTGAGTAAGCTAGTCTGTATTATGGAATAAAATGTTTGTTTGTTTTTGAAGAGATCGGAGGTGCCACTACATGGACTATTGAGGAGCTATATCGGTGTCGTTCAACGAGAAGGAGGAAAAGCAGAAGAAGAGATATTATTATTACTAGTGTGCTTTTTAGACGGATTGGATGGAAAGGTGCTCTCGGGGAAGAAAAAGAAAAGAGTGCGAGCTTAAGAAATAACCTTTGCCTCTATTGGTTCCATTCACATCGACATCACATCACCGTCATAATATTGAATGGTTCCTTAATACCTTGAGCTCAACTTGTTGTTGTTGTTGGTGGAGAAAGTGGCGAATATCTAAAATCCTAAAAATGTATGGGAATGTGAAAGTTATCGAACAATTTTTGGATGAGCGACTTTTTCATGGGGCATTACTACGCAGGAGAAAAGAGAAAAGCTTTTATGCAAAGAAAGAATAAAAGTGAAAATGCTCTTTTTTCTGGGGAAAAAGGAGGAATAGGATAATGGCCGCATGTTCAAGGAGAGTAGGATGATCATGATGATGACGAGGATGATTCGCATAGATCTCCTTAAAGACTGCTGGATATTGCTTTTTTCCTCATTGATTTCCCCGTTTTGTATGGTCGACTGGCCGCAATGTGAAATCAATTGGATGAGAGGAGGACCATGGGAAGAAAGAGAGGAAACGAGTGAAGGAATGTGTAACATGATGATTATTTCCTTCCAATACAATGGATACATATCGTTGTCAGAAGTAGATAGAGTGAAAAGAGGAGGAATAAATTTTCCCTAAAGTTGGAAACTTTTTTTTTACTATTTGTATATTTCTTTGAGTTTTTCCATTGTAATTTATTGCTAGTGTCTCAACTTTTTTAAAGCTTATTCTGAAGTTTAGTATTTATTCAGTCAGAACAATTTGTTTGATCTATTGGGTGATGGTCTCCAATGCGGAATCCTTGACCAACCATGAGGGCCTTCAGGTACTGACGAAGTTCTGGAGTAATTGTGCGAGAGCGCGTCATCGCTGTAACTGTTTCATATCTGTAGCCGTCAGGAGCAAGGATTGCACAAGAGTAAACCACTGTCCACTGCTTGAATTCAAGGTCAGCAAAGAGGATGATAATGTCGGTTTCCACTGGAAAAATAAGGGTGAAATCATACTCTGGCTTAGGTCAAACAAGGTAAAATTGTCGCTGACATTTTTACTAATCTAATCAAGCTGCTCACGACACGACACGCAAATTACTACCAAATGTTGGAGGACACGTTTTAATGAATGGTTGAGAAAAATGCATTAAACATCGAAAGAGCAAAAATAAAAATCACAAACCTTCTCCTGTGGTCATATACCACATGGAAGTATATGGACTCCTGGTGTTATTGATGGTAGCGGAACCAGATTCGACAATGGAGGCTCCAGTTGTGGAGTTGACGAACCTTTAGAAGAACAAGAACAAAGGAGTTTATGGAAGATAATTTGCATACTTCATTTGCTGGAAATCTTTTGGGGGCAGAATGAGACACAATGACTTACGAGTCTACTGCAGCGATATTGGTAATGTCAGTTCCATTGGGGAGACTGAGGGAACGAGTGGCACATCTACATAAAAGGAGTCATTTGGTTTGAAAATTGTACTTTTGAGGGACGCAGTTTATAACGCTCAAATAATATAAAAATCATACTTGTAGGATGGGGCGGGGAAGTTTCCAATGTCGGATCCAGCGATTTCGTGCATGTACCAGTTACCCATATACTATATTGCAAGCAAGAAAAATATTTTTTGTAATGTTATGTTTTGAATGATATTGTCGAAAAAAGTAATATATAATGCGTCATTTTACCTCCGAAATGTTGAGACTGTGACGAGGAGTAAATTGGAGAAGGTCGACGTGACAAGGGACTCCAGTTTGGGCCTGAACCCCACCAATGGCCATCAGACCCAAAAGAGCAAGGGCAACGTTTGAGTACGACATGTTGATGATGAAATTACAGCGATTTCTGTCAGGGTGCGATTGTACTGTACTCAAATGCAGATCTGAATAAAATGTGTCCCTTGTCTGATGGATATCGGGTATTTATTGAAAAATGGAACTCGCAACATGTTGTAAATTGGACCCGAATTTCGGAATCTGGAACATAGGGCGAAAGCCTCGCGATCATTCGATGACGACAATATCTGATTGATTAGCAATAAGTTGGAGAAAAAGCGTTATCGATATCAATTCAACTCTTATGTAACATTCAAAAAACATGCATCCATAAACCAATGCCATAAATAACTACAGATTACGCGATTACAAATGTCGGCGAAAATCAAGTGGATTTAAGTCGTCACTCATTTTCTTCCATCAAATGGCCATTAGCAGATATGATTGAAGTATTATTATTATTAACCTGTTTCGAAATAGTGTAAAAGCTTATACATTAGATCGATCCAATTAACCAAGTTCAATTTAAAAAGGTTCCTTATTATCCCAAGTTCATGATAACTTATCTGACGCTACACCTCACGCAATAATCGATTATCTTGTTCCTTAATTTTCCAGCGTTGAATAATTTGCACACAGCTTATTGCATCAAATATAATGTCATTTGGCTTTTTGAAGCTACTTTTTCCAGATTTCATTCAGATTAATTAATCTTTGCAGTCGCATTCATTTGGTCATCGAGGATCCTATGAACCGAAAGAGGTCAAACTCACATTTCTTCGTTTTTGTCTAGAAACTATGTACGTACCTAATTAAGAGTGATGTTTGGGGGGTCTTGAAAAAATGAAAAATTTCATGCATAGCCACGCGCTGTTTGTCATCTCATGCAAAATTCTCTCGTCTAAAATCATGAACCTCTGAATACATCAGAAATCTTCAAGCGTTTGAAAGTTTTTCTGATGATTTCAAATTATACCACCTCGAGGCTTAGCTGTTCAGGTAAAAAAAAAAGTAAAACCGTAAAACGTTTTACTAGCATAGAACCTGTGATATCCACCAATCACAAAACTGCGTACATTATTCATCCACCTCTGTCCTCGCCTCAGCAAAGTTGTCGAAACAAAGATTACTCTACACTACATACAACAATGAGCTATGAGCGGTTATAAAGTGATGGATGTCGACAATTCGACATTATAGATTGGCATTTGGCATTATTATGGAAAGTAAAGACTAAGGACGCGTTATGTAAAAAAATAGTCTGGCTTTCTATTATTATTGCGTTGTTCTTTTTTATGTACAGCGTGGCACGCCGAAGGAACAAAAATGAACAAACATCACAAGCTCACTGCTCAAATTTGAATTCATCTTTTGCATAATATCTTGTGAGTGTGAGTTTGACCATCATTCTATTTCTATGAATGGGCTATCTCACCCGTGCAAACACTTCCTGTAGAATGATAATGCTGCTAACATAGGATGCATGTCGAGCATAGAATTTGGGCATTACTTGGAGAATGGCATGGTATTATTTTACGTTCTACAGCAATACCATATTATCATCAATTAGCTTAGCATAGCAGGATACCATATATTGAAAGAAGAACGACTAGACGAGATACCCAGACGCTTATATTGAAGCCTTTGCTAATAACTGTTACTCCCAATGTCCCAATGCAACTGTTTATAAACAAACATTGTATTCAA
>JAQIXW010005069.1:0-10816 GCA_034700685.1 Willowsia buskii | reverse complement strand
TCCACTTTCCGTAGCTTCATGAAGTATCCAGTCTTGACTTGGATCCTCCTCCGGCACCTGATTCGCTACAGCATGACGATCCTGTATTTGATAAATTAAAAATGATAAAATTTTAATGAAAAATTTTGAAACTTAGCAGTCTCAACAATTATTAGCTTTACCGAAAAATATGGCTGTCCATTTGGCGTCACCCCTCCAATTACAATGTCAGCTCCTGACATTTTTCCTGTGTTGCTCAGTCCAAATCCCACGTAGCCATTTGTTTCCACAGAAACATTGAAAGTTATCTTTTTCGATGCCCAGTCCACAATCCATTCTAGTTGGTATTTTCCCTTTGAATCTAAAGTTTCACTTCTGTGATACGGATTATTTCCCACCATGTATGAGTTAACGTACTGGAACACACTTATGAACAACAGGAGTAAGATTATTAGATTCGAAATTGACGATATCTTAAAATATAAAAGGATTCCCCTCATTTTTAAAAGAGTTCAGTTCAAAAACTAAATTGGGACTTTTTCCTTATCCGCATTTAACTAATGGCTGGAGTGTACAATAAATAATAGATGCGAAAAGTGAAGAGGGTTTCTTGTAATTTTGGTACGTGAATAAAAATCAGTAACGATTCGCAACTTTGTTGAGACATCCATTCCATATTTTTCTTGGGCGGAGCTGCAAGTTGGATATTATCATAAATATTAATGAAACAATAAGTGCCTATCCTTGATGCAGTTTTTTACAGAAATTTTGCTGGCTATTGTTGCTTACGTGGGTTAAAATGCATTTTGCCGTGTCAGTTCCGCTTATAGGATAAGCTACAACAGTCGTTGATAAGCAGAACCAGTCTTTGCAGTTGGGTTGCCACGGTAGGATACGCATCTTGTGAATGAAGTGAACAGTATGATTTCTAGCTAAAAGAATGTATATGAGTTTTTTAACAATAAATGACTAACAATGGGGTATGTGTATTTACTACAACAGTTTTAAGATTTAAGCCCAATTCATCTCAATTCAGCAGAATACCCACGAGTAGTAGTAGAATCGTGGACTTGGACAGCTCTTAGACTTGTAAAGTGGGTGTGAAAAAAGTAAGTAAGGTGCATGCATTAATTAATGAGCAAGAAGAGATGCTTAATAAGCTAATAAGGACATCTGATTGGATATGATTGCGGTGATCATGGATGTATTTTTAAACACAAAAGGACATCCGATGAATATGATTAATTGGAAGTATCAATAATTGTTCGATTTACTGTATTTACTGGTGCAATGTGAATAGGTATTAGAGTATTTTTCGTTATTGTACAAAAAAAATCTGATTGATTTCGTATTCAATGATTAGAACTGGACTGTTTACTGTTCTGTAAATATCATATTTAAAATATTACGTATGAAAACAAGTTTTTTATGTACATAAGTGGTCATGGTAATTGGTAATATTTTCATATATTGAGCATAACTTGTTCACACACGGTTGCTAAAAATATTCACTGGTAGCTACGCAAACTGGTTTGAAAGTATATTTTAAATTTTGAAATATAGACGTATTTACTTACGATTAAAAATAAGTGTCGTATTTGATAGCTCATTCATAACTACTCAACTGCCAACTTAAAGATAGGACTTAATTAGCAAGTTGCTTTTATTCTTTTGTCACTGAAATTATTTTTGCTATAAAATATCAAACAACTTAATGTTGTGTAAATCAATTTCTTTCAACATCAGTGGAGTTGCCATAGCTCGTTTTATTAGTTTCTGGGAAACGAGACAAGAACTTTATTCTAGAACGCGCCAACTCATACTGATCATCGGAGGTTCATGTAAATGCAAATAACCAATTATTTCTATAGGTCAATATTTGTAATAGATGAAAATCAAATTTTCAATCAAAAACTTGATTAGCATGTATACGCTTTAATTTTGTATTTAATTTAATTAATCTTTCTTGGTGACCATGTGCAAGCTTATTCCGAAATATCGTTTTTTGTAAATTGATAAAATGACCCAGATATGTATTTCTGTAGAAATTTATTTTTGCCAGTAGTATTGTTGCATTAAAAACTTGCATTTTGTATTAAATTCTGCATATGAAATATATTATTTCACAAATTCCTGAAATTAGTACGTATTTTGAAAAGTTTGAGTATGTTTGTTATTCAAAGGAAAATGCCCATTTCCAACACATGTAAAGATTCTTCTTTTTTAGTAATTAGTTTTTACTTGGCCAAGTAATTACAAAAGATTTTTTAAGTTTCCAGTCCTTCTGTTATGTATACAGTCCAGTAAATGTTGGAAAAAGCCATAAAAAGCTTGACATTCAAATTTGGGATCCCTAAAATGGTGTGCCATCACTGCAAAAATAAGCTGACATATAATATGTTTTAATATAAAAAAACTTTCTACGCCGCTTGAGCATATGCGAAAGCAAGTATTGACTTTGTGACGTTTGTCTGTCCGCCTGTTAGCACGATAACTCCCGAACGCTTCAACCGATTACGCTCAAATTAGGTATACCGGTTCCTGGGGTCCCAGGGACAAAGCCTATTGATGTTCAGCTTCCTAGGTCAACCCCTTTCCCCAGGGGGGTCATCAACTTTTTCAAATCGTACCCTATGGCATGTGATACCTTTTTGGAAAGCGCTCGTTGAGCACATCAATTTCCACTAATTGACCGCTTCGTACAAAGCTCTCTCTAGCGGAAAACCGCCAGAAACGTCATAATGCGTCAAATATCGGCGTCTAACATAATCAGCAGTAATCATCGCTTTTCATGATTACTGTCGACTAATATTATTTCGGTTATCTCCAGGCAGTTTCAACTCCTTCCCTCCTGGGGTCAAAGGTCATCAACTTTTTAAATGACACGATACGTCATGTGATACCTCATTCGAAAGCTATTGTTGAGGACATAATTTTCGTGTAGTTGATGTTCGTTACGCCCCCTAGCGGATATCGAGGAAACTAAGTTTTCAACCTTGTTATCACAATATCTCCCGAACAACATTCATCTACGTATTTTCATCATGTTTAACATGACTAGTTTTAAGCAATATTCCTTAATTCAATATTATACTGGATTAGTCGAGTTATGTACAAATTCTTCTTTTCGTTTTGTCTTATGACAAAAAAATTATGATCGAATAGGGTTTTTGCCCACATTAAAAACTACGACACGGATTTTTTAAAATCATTTATGCAAGCTAAAAAGATTGTTCCAAATAATTCATGTACCCAGAGCTAGAACGTCAGAACTACATGATATAGTAGTTCCAGATTGAATTACATTTTACATACAGTTCTTATCTACTACTTATCATTTTACATTTCATATAACATTTTTGTTCAAAACCTGAAAAAGTCTGCTCACAATAATACGTTTTTATACATTTAAGTCTATAGTATTTAATATGAAGAAGTAATTAAAATACACAACATCCAACGAAAGAAGAATTTGATAATTTTAACCTGCACAAAAAGACTACTAGAAAATAAGTAATTCGCTGTATATAATTTTTTACAATGGTTAATCGTAAAGATGAGTACTGCCGAAAAGAACAATTAATCAATTTACTAAAGTCTGCAGGTTAACCCAATCCTGCTTGAGAGATTGAATATTTTATTACAACTGACATCAACAAATCATCCTACTAACAACATATCTAATTTCATTGACACAACAGTGCATTATCTAATAGTTAGTGTTCTTGCCCGCATAAAAACTACGACACATTAAAAAATAGTTATGAATTTTTCGCTCCAGTAGAGGAGAGTGCTTGCATTCTGAACTTCATTATCATGCTAATGATGATGGATACAAAATAAATTGCACAATTCTTTCAATTTTTAACTTTAGGTGATGTATTTACCATTAGTACCTAATTACTATTCATTAATCTTTTTTGAAAGAAAATTGAATAAAATTAAGATAACACAATATGCAGAATCATTAAAAATATTTATTTGTTTGAAGTTCCATTTTAAAAGCGTATATTCCCAAGTAACTTTAAACTCGATTCATTATTCATTCTATCAGGTAGCAACTTAATTTTTATAATTTTGACAATCTATTTATGTACATCTTCATCTCCTTTGCTTACCATTTAATGGATTTTCCTCTTCAAAGACAAAGAACGCAAGGTTGGTAACAAGGAGGAATGACTGACCGATGCACCAGGTTGCCCGGGAAAACGTTTCCAGGGAAAGTTAAAGGTAAATCTTTTTTTGCAGGTTCTGTACGGCCCCATCACAAGCATTCGTGTTTCGTGAGATTTCGATAACGACTAATAACCAAAAAGAGGGTCTTTGAAGTAGGGCCGTTCTCCCTCCACTCGATGAAATAATCCTCCAGATCTCTCTTACAGTCTTCTCCTCTCTTTAGAGTGCTTATTTCCACAATCTTCTCCATCTCCTTGTCTATTAATAACTGCTGGCCTTCACACCGGTCGTACTTCACCCCATCTTTGGAATCATGGCAACTATTCCTCAGTGTCGGATTGGGAGTCACCAGCTCACAAGATGAATCATAAAGTCCATTACTTTCACTCCAATCCTCCCAACAAACAAAACCATCGGGACAGCCTCCATCCTCCAAAGTCTCCTTGTGCTCGTGTGCTTCCCGCCTCCTTCTTCCGGATTGAGCCATCGGAGTGCAGGAAGGTTCCGGATTGTCCCATAGAATTGACTCGTCCACAAATCTTTCTAAGCTCCTTCTCCAGCTCTTCACTATACTCCTCCAACTTGATTGCATAAGCCAGAGTACTATTATCCTTCGAATCCGGAGTGGAACTGGACACACAGTGCAGCACAAGGAAGGTACTTGTATGGATACGGATTTGGAAAACCACCTTTCGCCCAGTAACCCGACCAATAAACTTTACAAATCTTTTCATCCGAAGCCAACCCCTTGACAAGATCGATAAGTTCTTGAAGTTTTGCTTAAAGCTCAGGCCTGGTTGCAGTTAGCACGAAATCCTCCCCTGGAAGTGGATCCTCCTCCAGTGCCTGATAATATTTCCGAATGACCTCTAATTTTTGTGTGCTTCCAACATCACAAGGGTTTCTAGCATCTCTCTCTATGTGGTCGAAAGTACCAACAGCGTCACTGAAAAGTTTACCGTAAAATTCGTCCAAGTAGCGTTTTGTAGTAATCCCTCAGCTCAATCTCGTCAAAGGGTTCGGAGCGACGGTGGACGAATCACATCACGCCATTATACTGCCACAGCAAGTTATAGTTTGGATTTGTAATCCCTCGTTCTGCTATTCCATAAGAGCCGACGTCATGAGCACAAAAGCCAGTTCTGTTGGAGACTCGCTGCCTCCACGGATCGAGGGGGTCCAAAGTTGTAGCAGAGATAACCCGGCAAATTACCAACCCTCCCTTGATCGAAAAAACTTGGATTGTCGCATCCCCAGCATAGGAATATAATCCCATCGTGCACTCTTTCCCAATCGGTAAACCTTGTCTTTGTCCGGTGGAGGAAACCTTGTCGAAGGATCTGTATTGGAGTCGTGGCATTTGGCGGTTAATAAATCGCCCTTGACAAACCGGCTTCTCCAAGTTGAACATCATTTGCAAAAGGAGACGCTTCAGATCCCAGAACTCATCGGGACGCTCGTGGTTCATGTCCATTAGTGCACAGACTTCGCCTTTTCGGAGAAGACATCTCTTCACTGAACTTTCGGGCTCTATTGGTCTCCTGGGGGTGCCGTTTGAACATTGACATTTCTTCGTTGCTGCATTGCACACCAGTCCTGTGAAAACAATTACAATTCAATTATTTTAAAATCTGTTTCCTGAACAGACCAGAGACGCACAATAGCTGATATTGTTTGTATAATCATATTAACATTAATTACCTTCTCGATAATCACAAATCTGAATGCTTGGATCGTCCCGGTTGTGGTAGCGGTAGCTTTCGAAAGTGAATTTCTTCTGGTAGAACCAGGTCACGGAGCCGTTAATTGTATCCTTGTACTTGAAGGTGTACTTAGGGTCGCAGACGGCACCATCCTTCAAGGCCAGTCTGGGAAGCACTCCTTGCTGGAAGGCGATCACAAACGTGCGGTAAAACTTAGACGTGGAGTATTTCTGCTTGACAGTAACCAGGAAGAAGTCTTCTTGGTTGGTCATCAGTACTCCATTCTTTCGAAAGGTCATCCAGGATAAGGCGTCCTTGATAAGTTGAAGTCTGCCTGGGTCGATGGCAATCAGGTCAGAACCCAGCACACATTTTTTGGAGAGGAGGGGCACGAGAAAAAACACCAGAATGGGCGTCGCCCTCGTCAAGACCTTTGGTAGATAGGAGGTCCATAGCTGCTGAATTTTCCCAATTGACAAGTGATAACTAAAATGGTCTATTTTGTTTGGGTGGTAATATGTGATGGGAGGGGAAAACTTGTAAAATATTTCAATTTTGTTTTCTTCTTGTTTTGTTGGCAAAAATAAGAAGGAAATGTCCACCAGATCTCCATGGAGTTTTCAAAGTGACCATCTGATTTTTTTAGAAATTCCTGATACGAAACAATAAATACACAAATGCCAATGACTAATGACTAATGAGATAAGTAGATAAGATGACAAGACATAGGTAGACGCATTTGTGTTACCTGGCTAAATCTCAAAATACCCCTCTCGCTTTCAAAATTGCATGCAAATCATGAGTAAATAATCTACAGTCATCTATTTAAAAATAAGAAATGAAAGATGCATTTCACTCTATTTGACAAATCTTTCGAGCTATGAAAAATACATGGATTATTTTAAGCAATGTTCCTGAAAAATTTAATATTATACTGGATTAATCGAATTACATAATGTACAAATTCTTCTGTTCGTTTTGTGTTATGATCAAAATCTATGATCTAATTAATCTAATAAATCTAATCTACCTAATTTAGTGTTTTTGTTCACAATAAAAACTACAACACATATTGATATAAAATTATTTATGCAAGCTGAAAGCTAAAATATTTTCCCATACACTAATTCCATTTCATATAGTAATTCATGTAAATACTCAGACAAACTGAATGAGATATTATTTGCAAATTGAATTACACACAGTTCTTATCTACCACATATCATTTTGCATTTCATATAACAATTTTTATTTATACCAAAAAAGACTGTTCACGAAATAATACATTTTTATACCTTTAAGTCCACAGAATTTAATATGAAGTAGTAATTAATATACATACACAACCCACTTGGGAAGAATTTGATAATCTTAACCTGCATAGGTAAGTAGACTACTAGAAAATAAGGAATTCGATCTATATAATTTTTTACAATGGTTAATCGTAAAAAAACATACTGTCGAGAAGAAACATTATTCCTGAAACGATTAATAAAATTACAAAAGTCCGCAGGTTTAACCAATCCTGATTCAGAGATTGAATATTTACAAGTGACATCATCAATAAGTCACCCTACTAACAACGTTTTTAATTTCAATATAACAGCAGAGATCAACGGTTATACGGTTGAGTAAATAAAGATGGGACAGCGTGAGGCTTGTGGGGTAAAATCGACGATTCTAATCCAACCTGCCTCCAAAAACTGAGCAGCGGCACATCCACACCTCCCCCATTTTGTTCAAACGGAATTCGCAATTAGGAAAAAGGCGGAGCAGGGCTTCCTTGGCCTCGGGGTATACCTACGAAAGCATTGGAAACATTATCCCAATTACTAGATTAGCTCCTTTACTTTAAAATCCAAAAACGTGATTACTGGGTGTATAAAATGTATAAAACTGGAAAATATCATACAATGTAGTCTGATAGATGAAGATTTTGAAGATTTCGAAGTTGCCGAACTCCATACGCTACCGCAGAGTATCCCAAAACTCCTGACATACACCCGACTAATAGAATTTTCCTCAGACCTAAATAACAATTTCGTATTGATTTTAATTGTTTCCATTGTTGATGTGGAATAATTTCAGTATTCAGTATCAGGAAAACGACAACACTTACCTCGCAGTGACGAAATATTAGCCCTACGGACAGTTATCGGTTTCCAGTCATTATTCTTATTAATTGCTGTCACATCCCCAGCATCAAGACCAGTTAGTCCACTCTCGTTCACGGTACCAGTGTAAATTGCTAGCTGGACAAGGTTGGAGCAATTCTCACAAATCCAGGAGAACGTCTTGTTGTCCACATTCCAGGCTTTAAGCTCTTGAACGTTCGGAAAGCAGCGCAAAACTGACTCCAATTTTTTGGGGTTCGCCCCAAATTGACACCATTGTACTTTTGTACATTCCGGAAGGCACAAGCCTTCAATTTCAAGTAAATCCGTTTTTTTATCCCCGTAGTACTGAGAGCAAGTGAAGGATTTGAGTTTTGGCATGCACTTCAAAAACTCCAATGACGAGAAAGTGGCACGAGTCAAACTTAACTTCTCAATTTTAAGTTCACTGTTTCCTGGACCATGGAAGATGTTCTCTGGATTTAGTGATCGAGTTCGAGGTCGAGGAGACAACCTAAGCTTCTTCAAGGTATTTGCATGACTCCAAATGATACCCCGAATACGGTTCTCATCATCAAAGGTCAACTGAAGTTCCTCCAAAGGCAGTTGAGGATCTGCAAGAACCCGCAAGACAGCATCAGAATTACCCACATCGTTGTCGACTTCGACGGATTTTAACTTCAATCCGTTGGGATCCCGTTGGCGAATTTTTTCAATGCTTTCGAATCATGTCCTCCCGTTGCAGTTTTCCAATCTTAGAACCTATGAGTAGTTACGTATGACATTTTACTTATCACGTTTCATAATTAGTGACCTTTCCTCTTCATCAATTATTTTAGTTTATAGTGTTTATGTTACTTTACCTCCAATGCGGGAAATTGAATCAGCAACTCCATTTTCGAATACTCCACTTCACCAAAAAGGAAGATGAGAGTCTTCAGGTTCCTGTTTATTTCAAATTTTGGCTCCTCCCACTGAACAGGTTCCTCCCTGGGTTGGATAGCCACACGAGTGGTTATATAGCGGAACTCCAGATGCTGGATGTTCGGAAGACTTTTGAAAATGATGGCACGGAATGCGTCCGCACTGACAAATGTGCAATCTCGGAGCACCAACTTCTTCACGTAAGTTCCACAGAGTCCCCAAAACTGCCCGCTCGAAAAAAGGGGTCCAGAGAGCAAATAATTTTCGAAGGGTCTCTTCCGATGATCTTCGTTGAGCTTGACATACTTGAAGAATTCACCGAAAGTCCTGTTCTCTCCGAAATGCAAATGAACTCGCGACTTTGATACAAAAGCCTTCCTAGAGTTCTCCTTCCAAAACTTTGACACCTGACGACATTCCTTCAAGTCTTGCAAACCACAGAACTGGAAGATATGGTCCATAATCTATAAATCAACAGTACAATAAAATTCCAAATACCTAAGCACTATTGACTTGCTTCCTTTTCCGGACATTGCATTACATAATAATAATCATTATGAGAATAGTAACTACTTTTACTGCTAGAAAAAAGCTCAGTTATCTTACCTCTGGTATCTCCAACGGATTTAATCCATCGTTTGATCTGGCCACCTCCATTTCGAACAAAGATGCGGTCACTGACCAATCGATTGCCGATTACGAATTTTGAAAGACAAACAGTAACTAAATGAAATATGATCAATCAATCAAATAATTAACTTATTTGAATCACTTCCCAGCTTAGCTGATTTCCTGAGTGCAGAATGTGAGTGAACAATAAGCTTTTCTGGTAAATAACAACTTTACTTTTAATTATTAATAACCTTTACTGACTGTTTTACTGTGAGTTTTCGTTTTACTGTGCTATACGACTTTCAGCGATAAATGATGACACAAACTCAAAACTAACTATATAAACTAGTATTCCAATTAATACGGAATTTTAGGACCTTCCTACTTCAATTAAATTTAACTTAATTAAAAGCAACAGCCCACAGCCACCAGCACGAACTGAACGAAGATGCAATGATGAAGAAAAGTGAAAACAAAAACAAACAGAGAGAGAGAATCTCGGAACGGAACCACCGACACTGACACAAGACGACAAAATATGTAACGAAAACGTATTGCTGGTTGACTTCGTGCTTTTGTTTGTCGTGCTCGTGTTCGTTTACGAAATATGTAATAACGGATTACGGATTCCGTTTTCCGTTACGTTCCCATAACTCTCTACTTTTTAAAAACCATTTATTGCCGCCAAGTCAGGTTATGAAGGAACGTTACTTTGAGTACATTATTCCACCGACCGAATGCTTATGAAATGAATTGCAGGAAACGTATCATACCCAACGCTGCAAGTAAATTTTTTATGGAAAAAGTGTGCCTTTGAAAAGCTGATTTCAGTGACCGCACAGGCAAGGCCGATCCAGTCAGTTATGAAATCTACGTCATTATCTGATTTATTTACTGATTTTCAAATGATTAAATTTTTATTTGATTTGAATAATACTTAATCTACGACACAGGATAATTAATTGTAAAGTCAGCCAATGAAATGGCATAATGACATGCATATCGATAGTAGTCTCAGAATTCATCTCAGCTACAGCCATTTTCGAATCGCATTACGCAATTGAATCCATGTAATAAATAGTTTATATTATAAAGAGAAATTGTCTTACGATCTTAAGCCAAGTATAATCTACGACACATTAAAAAAATAGCTATCAAACTATCAACTATTCGTTCTATAGTTCTATTAGAGTAGAGTGCATGCATTCATAACTTCATCATCATACTAATAGGTAGAACCTTTTTGGCCGACACCCGACACCTCTTTAGCCGACACTTTTTTCAGCCGACACCTTTTTGGCCGACAGG
>JAQIXW010005068.1:0-10816 GCA_034700685.1 Willowsia buskii | reverse complement strand
AAAAGTTGACGGAGTATAATAGTCGCCCCGGCGCTTATATCAGCATTTACGGTATTATAATATAAAGATGAGTAATACGATTCGCAAACGTTGGAAGGACATTTATACTTGGTTCCTTTTGAACTTGATAATAGTTAGCCTGTCCGTATATACATAAGTATAGTCAAGTGTTTTATATGCTTTGTGTGACTTAAGGTAATAAAAGGATATTTCATTTATATTACAAATATATACCAACCTAACTTTTTGTTTAAAACTGCGGGCTTTGCGATGCCTGCCCCAAGGGCAAGGAAGTATTGAAAAAATGGGTTAAAGGTTCACCTTGGACGTTCTGACTTCTTGTGAAATTTCGAAATTTTATGAAGGTAATGTTCTTCACATATAAATACATTTATTCCAATGGTGTTGAAACTACACACCATAAATTTACACAATAAATAATAACTCCATTCTCAGAAAAATTCTTTTCTTAAAAGACAATGCACAATGAGTTGCACAATATTGAATTTCTAGCATTTCTGAGAACAATAACAATAATTATTATGTTGTAATTTTTCAATCACTAAAAGTAAGGAATGTTTACAAATAGTCTGTGAAATTAATTTGTTTGATAGTTTTTCGGTAAATCTGTCTGTCAGTTACTCGATTACATGGGCATATCAGCATCAGCCTTACCTGCCGTCCCCCCCCGAGGCTTTTCCTTCCAAGGCCCTTTCCCCTCTGTAACTTTAGATTTTCCTGTTTAGGTGTTCCCCTTTTTAACTCTCAGTTACTCATCATAAACGAAAAAATGCCATCTCAAAAAAGTACGTGACCAAACATCGCCATGAAGTGGTCAGTGTAAGAAATATCCTCAAATACTAAGTGATGTGTGTTGTTGACCTGACAGGTGCTTTCGATAGTTTTTGTTTCGCGTTTTTGCTCAAACAGTTTGGCTTTAAGCCTGCGTGTCAACTTTTTATGATTTCCCAATTCAATTGCTTAACATTAAACAAATTATAATAAGTTATGTCAGTTTCGAAACCTTTGCAACCAAAAGTAAATTTATCCTAAAAAGCTTAGTACTAAAACACATAGCAAGAAACTACCGTATACTTTACCTGGCATTATAATTCCAACAATGGACATCTTTAAAACTGTTACATTCTTGGTTCTCCTAATTCTTCAGGATTTTAGTGCTTGCGCCTTAAAAGCCTATCCGCGGCATTCACGCTCCGAGAGAATTCAAATGAAAAGAGAGGAACCAAATTATTTTGAACTATTTCATACGTAAGCTAAAGCGTTTTCTAAAGAAGCTGCAAGTAATCTCACTTTGTCGTCTAATTAATTCCATTGGATTATATTTATGTAGGTGCAATGGATATGATATTTTTAACGTAACACCGGCGTCTCTAGTTTCACCTGACGATCACTTTACAGTGAGCATGATAGAGTCATCTATGAGCTTTGAGAGAAACAGCTCAAGCAAGCCAGATCCATTTTTTACCGAGAGGTTTGGATCCTCTGAGTTGATATTTTGCCTCGGTGGAGGTAAACGGCTTGACGTTATCGACAATGGGGATGGCAGTATGTCTCTTATCGTTGTATCAGCCGTGGAGGAGTCAAGTTATTATTTTTATTGGAAACATGAGTCAATTCGAGAATCACACTTAACAGGAAACTACATCGTGGATGTAGCAGTTAACCCATATAGCCCCGATTTGAATGTTGAAAAATGTTGTTTAGTAACATTGGTTGATTATAATCTAACCATGTCCCCCGAAAACTGCAGAGATTGCATCAATCCAGGAAATGTAATTGATGGACAATTACTAACGTTCCATGCTCTTCGGTTTGTCTATCCACTTGGTCCTAACGACATATGGTTCGGGTTATTCATTCTCTGTGCCGATAGAGAATGCAAGGAGAGAGTTGTCGAAATGCAACATAACGAAGAAATTATTCCTCTTAAACCTATGGTGCTGATAACCCAAAGGATTCCGATGTAGAAGTTGAAGTGAAATTTTAATTGACAATTCAAATTTGGGTAATTTGTATTTTATAGTTCAAGAATATGTAAGCTTTGCTAAAGGAAATTTAAAATAATTGGGACAACTAACACGAAATTATTACTTTTGCGATGTCATATGTATAAGCTTTGGAAATAAAAATAAAACATGAGGCAACCGCCTCCCCATAAATGAGAATTTGATCTGTCAAATGAATATCAACGGCATAAAAGAAATTTTTACTAAATGGGGATAATGTTTTGTTTTTCATTTTGGGTAAAACGTTATGTATGCAACTTTTTGAGTTTATAAGCCAATTTCAAAACATTTTCCTTAAATTTAAAAAGTTTTATGGTACTCATAGTGGTATACATAAATAAGAAAAAAGTCTTTAAAGTTCACATTTTTGCCTTCTGTACGAATTATTTCGCCTCGTTTTCAAATTTTTTGAGAGCCAGTTACAAATAGAATCTTTGTTTTTTAATGCAAAACTCTGTATACCTGATTTTATAAATAAAAGCAAAATGTTGCAATTAGATCGTAAATGATAATACCAATCAACTATTATTTTGTTTATGAGTGCAAATTTTATCATTTACATATGCATGCGTCCTACATTCCAAATGAATCTATGTTTATATATTGCAGGAAGCTGTGTTTGGTTACTCTAGCTATGAGTTGTAGGAGTAGTTAATCGTGTTTCAAATACTTTAGTGAAAACGAAACATTTATCATAACTAACAACTAAGCGGAGTTATTGCAAATCCATTTTTTGCATATATACATATTTTGCTATCTCCAATATGAAAATTTATTAACATTGTTGGACCATTTAGTTCTACATACATATAAATACATTTATTTCAATGGCGTTTAAATTACTCTCCAAACGTTTTACATGATTAGTAGTAATAAATGACAATTGAATTTTAAGAATAATGCTTTTTTAGAATATAATGCTTAAATGAATTACACAATATTTAATTACTAGCACTTCTAAGAACAATAACAATACTTATTGTGTACAATACTCACGATACTCATTTTACGTATAAAATACGTATACATAAAACTACGCACAATTCAAACATACAAGCAGTATATTATATCTAAAAAATGTGTTGACAGCTAATTTATTTTGATTCAATCTTGCAAAAACCAAATAATCAAAAATATTATGAAAGTTATAAAAACTATTTCCTTTATAAATATGCTTGGTGTCTTTTATGGCACTAAAACAATAGTTTGGTATCATTATTTCTAATACATATTTAATATGCCAGATTAAACCAATAAATTAAGATTTGCCGATTGAGGGTTGCTGATGAAACAATATAAGTTTAAATATTATTTTCTGACATATACTGACTGGACCTGAACCCTTAAAATATCTGGATCTGGAAATTTGTGAGGTTGCCAACAAGATTGTTTGCTCGTTTTGATTTGATTTTTGTCGCCACTCTCTTGATTTGGTTTGCAAAAAACCCATTTTATAAAATGTCCTACAATAAACATTGCAAAAACAATCGAGGTGATTGACAATTCCAAAACCACAACGTTTCCCAGAGGTGATGTCATTGAAAATGCGTATGGCTTCTGTAAACTTACAGTCATTTTTGACCAGCCAACTTTCTCCTTGGTTGCCGATAAATGAAGCCATATATTTATCAAATGTTTCACAAACCCTGCACCAACCAAAGCTCCAAGTTTTCTAGAAAACAGTTTCAATCCCACTCCCCAAAATCGAGAATTTTCAATTATCGGAGTAAAATATGGAATAAACCCGCACACAAATTTTTCCTCAATGATAACCTTTTCTGCCAAGTTCAGTATTGCATTCAATGTATGCATACGATAATCAAAACCACTTATGATCAATTTTCGTGTGGAAAGCGTGCTCAACTTTGCCGTAAAATTTATAGGAAAAATTGTTGCCACCGGAGAGAACGCATCTTGATAAGTTGTTAACCCAGTGGTTTGAGCTATAAACTTTTTGTAATCTGCACTTAAAGAACTTTGAAGAATTTTGAGCGCTGTGTAGTTACTTGTATAAAATCTGTATGATTCCCTAAAATATTCGTGAGTTGACATGGAGTCATTCATGAATACGTTATTGGCTGACAATCCGGCACCATACCATTCACACATAAACAAAGCAAATGCTAAATAAAGCCCTGCTATCGTGAAATGTCCTTTGCCTACCTGCATGGCTTGATTGATGAATGGTTGCAACAGTGCAATTGTCGAGCAGAAGGTTTTTTGCAAAAAGAAGCCATAACTAAATGCTATTATCATTAGAGCGAGCCAAATTTCGGGGTCAAATACGCCAGTATATGTATTCCAGGCACTAGCAGTAGTTGCAGTTATAACCTTGCAATAAATATTTTTCTCATGTAAAGAAAGAATTGTTACCTCTTTCCATCTAAGTAAATGGATTAAATTATCTTCTGGTCTATTTTCATATTGTGAGGCGCCATGGGAGTTTACAACAGAGTAAATGATAAGACGCCAATTCTTTGAGAAATTTTTGTAGGAGTGAAAGGTTTGTAAATCAAAAATGGATGTGTTTGAAGATTCTAAAGCCATTCGGAGTACCATTATTTCAATACTATAACAGTTGGCAATATTGTTGTAAAATGTGGTTTTGTTTTTGGAATCATTGCATATATTTGAAGTATACTCATTAGTAAGAGCGGGACTAACTGACCAAGAGAGGAATGTGGAGTTCAAGCGATTGTTGTTTACCTTAATCCTGCCTACTACCTGTTTTAGTGATGAGGCAGAATACAAGATTGAAGATAGATTTTCATGCGGATCTATGACTACGATTTTACCATAGCTCTTGTCACAATGATAACAGTAGATTCCGACAATTTGCAAATAGCCAGTTTTTGTTTCTACCTGAATAAATGCAATGTCTACAGAGAACGACAAAGTTTTTACCTGATGCAGACGATGGCCATCGATGAATTCCTTGTAAACCGCGCCTTTCTCGCTTTGCGTGTACACAAGTATGAGGGCATAGTGAGATGAGCTGTAGCCAGAATTCTCAATGGCGGCCACAGTGCTTTGCATCGTGTCTGTTTGTAAGACGAATACAATACAAATGCTTGAAAGACGGAAATTAAATCGAAAATAGCCGAGTGACAGAGGTGAAATGTGGCTTTTGGATTGAGCGAAATCCGTATTCCAGGTCCAGGTTTGCAGATCAGCATAAATCGTCCAAGTGCTTTCATCATTGAATGCAGTAATATACGTGGTGTTCTCATTTTCTTTAACGACGTTTGCAAAGCAGTGAGATAGGTCGACTGAAATGCTTGCGGTAGTCCCCTTGGGAAGGTGATGGAGAATCAAAAATCCTAGGCCAATACTTACGACTAAAGTTTTTGCTGTTCTCCGCTGCATCTAATATTTTTTTTTCAAAGGTTTGACACCAGCATAATTTTTATAACACTAAATATGTATAATGATTAACAATTACTTTTAAGCTCCTTCTAAAACATTTCCACGCCGTTTTCCCATTTTCGAGCAAACTCAGCATGGCTTGGTTGATTCCTTCAGATTTCTTGTTCTGCCGAAGGATACGTGTGGTCAGCTCTTTAGTTTTGTGTAAAAATATATTTATTTTTACTCTAGCAGTTTCTAAATCTGTTTAATAAAAATTTTGCTAAACAAAAAAGTTATAATTTTTTTCCGCAAAATGCTTTGTATTGTTCCACTGTCCCATAATTCCATCATATTTGAAAATGCTTTTGTTGAAGATTGAATACGATTACTTTCGCATGACAGCTTTTTAACCGACGAGTCTCTGATACTCGATTACATAGCAAAAACTTGGGGTTCGCTTTATGCTTCGGCAAAACATATTTCAGAATCTTTAAAAACCTAGGGTTTGTGAAGCTAATAAATCACTTGATATGCCAATTGTGCTCGAATTTTATTTAAAGCAGACCCCGACTCGTTAATTTTATGAAGAAGGAAAGAAAGTAAATTATTATTAGTAGCCGGTATACTGCAAGAAACAAAAAACATGTGTTAAAGTTCTGGTTAACATTCTACTACTGGAATATGAGCATGTCTCCAATAAGTTGGCGACTATGAGTGTTTAAAATAATTTAGATAGTCCTGGAATTTCACGTGTTGAAAAATGTTCATGCCAGCTCCAGGAGTTGTTCAGACACAACAACTAATTCTATTTCAGGTCGAAATTTCAAAATCTCATTAACTTTACAGCATAATAATATGTTGTTGTTAATTTTTGCGCTAGTGAACAAGTAGCTTCATGTCCATGCTATTTTAGATAGCTGTTAAGAAAAATATTGATCATCAATAAAAAAACAAAAACCATGGTAAAAACCCTGGGTCTTTTTAATATTAACTGAAACCCGGGTTTGTATATATTGTGAGGATTTTAAAGTGTTCAGTTTAACTAAAGTATGCTTATACACGTGGGATACTTTTCGTGGGTTTTATACGGCCCCATTTGAACGACGTTAAGTTTTTTAAACCCTATTAACCGTGATAGCTACAATTTGGGACCTATTCAAACCCGGACTTGTATGGGCATGTACACTTGACTTAAACCTCGTTGCCAAACCTGCTTATTTTCTTTACAAAGTAATGGCCATATTAGTTTCACGTCTTGTCTAAAAAACTCCACGTATTACTGTCCAAATAAAAATATTGATTAGTCCATATATAAGTTTATTATTGTAACTTAATTACGTCGGTGCAATACATGTAAGAACAGAATGTCCTGTTGACAAACCCTGGTATGTTAGTAATACGTAGTAATAATAGCAGAATAGTTATCAGTAAATTTCTAAAATATGTGGTTTTAAAAGTTAAGCGTACTGTGATTTTATCCTTTATATAAAGTTCATGTTGTTTTGTAGAATATTGAAATATTTCTAAATAAATATGCTTAGTATTTTTAAGACAAATTTCTATCCAACTATCTGAATGTTTTGAGACGAAACCATGATCGAATAGTGGAAAAATATCCAATGTTGTCCACATCACTGAAGAACTTATATTGCGGCAGACTCACATTTACATGGTTAATTATTGTTTTATAAATAACTTACAACTTTAAATTTTTGTGTCAAAATGCCCATCTCCATAAACTCTGGCAATACTCTTTCAACTAGATACAGTTCCACATTCCATGCATCAATTACATAAATTCCATTCCATTCGATCAACTAGATATGGAGTATACATGGGGCGAACGCGAGCAATCCAAAACTGAGAGCATACCTTCATTAAGTTCTTTTAGTAGCAAAACTCTCAACAGCATACATTGCAACATATTTTTCTTACATTCTACATATTTTTGCTTACTTACTTACGCCACAACCGTCGTCACATTCATATCAATAAATTCCTACGATTTGAAAATCTTCCAAAAGTGGAACTACCCGAAAAAATACAATAAAGCTGGATTCTTCTCAAAATCACTGTTAATTAATCATAAAAAAATTCCATAAATTTGTTAAAATTCCTGCCTTTGTAAAAGCCTTTCGGAACTTTTGGCTTTATATGCCCTATAAACGTTTTCAAAATTTGAATATTTATAAAACAATAATACATTTCATACTTATACAATACATGCATGCTTTTTTACAATAAAGACGTATTTCTATTTATTTATGAACTGTAGTAGTTATTTTTATTAATTTATGTTGAGTTTTATAGACGGCATGCATGCATACCCGCAACACTCAAGCTGTCAAAAAATGTTAACTATAAAGATATTAAGCTAAAATCTTACATAATAAATTTTGCATAATGTTCTTTCTCAAAAATTTACGAATCAAACGAATTTACTTTTAAAATACTAATTTATTTACATACATGCAAGATAGTGCAATATTACTAAAGTGTTATACCAGGCAAAAAAGCGACTCTTGCTTTTTAACAGACAGTCGCGGATTTATACGACAAAACTAATCACTTTTGCTTACTTGTGACAATAATTCTAACAACCTTTGACTCTCCAAAGCTACAGAATTTCCAACGCAGAGGCTTCTTGATTTTGGTACGAGTTTTTTCAACACTTTTTAGAATGGTTTTGCAGGAAAACCATTTTACAAAATGTCCCGCCAGAAACACTACAAATGCAAAGGCAATGGTTGACAACTGTAATACTACAATGTTTCCCACAGGCGAGGTCATTGAAAATGGGTATGGCTTTTGTAAGCTCACAGTAACTTTTGACCAACTGACTTTTTCTTTTATTGCATTTCGATGTAGCAATGTATCCGTAAAATGTTGCCGGATGCCATCGTCAACCAAAATTCCAAGTTGCCTAGAGAAAAGGTTCGAGCCTACTCCCCACATTCGATAGCTTCTAGTAAACGGGGTAGTATAAGGAATGGATCCACACACATACCTATTTTCAATGATGGCTTGTTCAGCTATATTAAGTATCGCATACAATGCTGGTATCGCATTACAATTCCAACATCGTATTATCAACTTGTGTGTAGCAATTGTGTGTAATTGTTCATTGAAAATAGTTGGTAAATTTATGGCTTTGGAAAAGAATGCTTTTCGATATGTGGGTACACCAGTGGCTTGAACTATTGATTTTTTGTAATTTACACTCAAATGATCTGTGGTTATTTCAAACTCTGTATAATTACTAGTATAAAATCTGTACGAATGCCTGAAGTAGTCTTGAGTGGACATCGAGTCGTTCATAAATAAGTTGTTTGCTGACAGACCGGCACTGTACCATTCTGAGCAAAATAAAGCCAATGCCAAATAAATTCCAGCAACTTTGTGGAGATTTTTGTCAAGACACATGTCCTGCCTGACTAAGGTTTTAAGCATTGCAATAGTCGAGAATAATGATTTTTGGAACAGTAAGCCATATGCCACTGTCATGAGAATTATAGCAAACCAAACTTCGGGGTGAAATACTCGGGTGTAAGTATTCCAAGCTTTACCATTATATGCAGTTATGAACTTGCAATATATACATTTAATGTGTATTGAATAAATCGTTACCCGTTTCCATCTGTACAAATGGTATACATTATCTGTTGGGGTTTTCTTATAATATGGGGTCCCATGTGTATGTACTTTATAATGAATGAAAAGACGCCAATTCTTCGTAGACCCATTGTACGAGTCAAAGCTTTGTATCTCAAAAACTGACGTGTTTGTAGATTTCAAGGCCATTCGAAGCAACAGTATGTTATTGTCGCATTTAGCAAGATTGTTGTACAATATAGTCACATGTTTTGAATCATTGCAAATATCTGATCGATACTTATTTGAAGAAGCAGAATCAACTGTCAAAAGTAGCAATTCAGATTCTAACCCATTGTTATGTGTATTCGTTCTACTCATAAGCTGTTTCATTAATATAACTGTATATGATATTGTTGTTTCATGCCCATCTACTGTTATGATTTTACCGAAACTTTTGTCGCAATGATAACAGTAAATTCCAATAATTTGCAAGCCGCCATGATTTGGCCCTATTTGAAAAATTGCAATGTCTACAGAAAACGGGAAACGTTTTACCTGATGTAGATGACGGCCATTGTTGAATTCCGCGTACACTCCTGAATCTTTAGTGGGCGTATACAAAAGTACTAGAGCATGCTCGGATGTGCTGTACCCAGAACCTTCAATGGTGGCTACTGTGCTTTGCAGTGTGTCGGTTTGTAAGACGAAAACAATGCAAAAGGATGAGAGACGAAAATTAAATCGAAGGTAGCTAAATGATAGAGGTGAAATGTCAATGTTGAAGTGATTGAAGATCGTGTTCCAGTTCTGTAGACCAGCATAAATTGTCCACGTGCTTTTATCATTGAATGTTGTTACAAACGTGGAATTGTGGCCGTTTTCCTTAATGATGTTCACAAAACAGCAAGATAAATCCAATGAAATATTTGCGGCAGCCTCCTTCAGAAGGTGATGGAACATCGTATATACGGAAAGCATCCATTTGAATTTTAGTTTTGTCCCCGGTATCTAATTTTATAATGTTATTACCATCGAAAACTAATTAGTATTGCAATTACCATGGAAGATCGGATTAGATAAGAAAGAGCGACGTCGCAAATTTTACAAACCGCATACTAAACAGCATTAAAAAAAGGTTTTTACCTTCATTTTGGTAAGGTCCCATTTTATCAATCCAGTTTAGTTTTCGCACTCCATCCACTTCATCGTACCAGTACCAGTTCCAACAAATCTTGCTAACTGGATAACTCTAAAACAGTTTCTCATTTATGTACCATGAGCTATAAATTTTTGACTGTATAATGCATTTAAAAGTTAACATATTATTCCAGACTAATTTTAACATAATGTGAGGCTCATACGACAACAAAAACAACACAGAGAAGCTTGTTAATATGTGCTATATACTCTTTACTTATGCGCGTGTCTTCAAAACACGAGCAACTATGAGTGTTTAAAAATAAGTTGATAGCTACGTAATGTTTTCTTGTTCCTGTTTTCAAAAACCAACATAACAGTTATTTCTACTCCAGGAAATGAGGCATATATAAGTCTGGACGCGTGCTGGTAGTCAATACTAATAAAGTTCAGAACCCCAAAAACAGGTTATTTGCGTCCAAATACTGATACCATACTTACAACAAGTATGCCAAGTTGTTATGTGACATAAAAGCGTCAAAAACACATAAATAAGACTGTTACGCCATGTGATCAACAAAAACTATATTACAAAAAATATCTCCGGTTCACGCTTTTTATTTTATACTTCAAATTTAATAAATCAGGTATAACTGTCTATGTTTTAATGAAATTCAAAGTACGAGTCAATAAGTGAGGTTGCTACAGTT
>JAQIXW010005067.1:0-10818 GCA_034700685.1 Willowsia buskii | reverse complement strand
TGCGTGGACAGACGGACAGACAGACAAACGTAACAAAAGCATAACTACGATTCATTGTATTCATCTACGTAATAAGTCATAACCTTAAATACGACTTGTGACTATGACCTGCGTGGTTGTGTGAATTTTGTATGTTGCCTCGCACTCTGAATCTTGAGGTCAAGTTGTAGTTTAATAATATTTTATTTTATACAAAAAAATGATATTTTCAGGGCGAGGCAATTTAAAAGATTCCTTTACTCATCTTAGTAAACAATACGTGATATTGTTCTATAGGAAGAAGACATGAACTAAACGCATAGAAAATGTATTACGAAAATTGCAAAGAGTAGAGAGAAACAGTTATTTAGTGTGCTACATGAGCCTTCAAACCACATGCAAATTAGTAATGCATATACATGCCACTTCAACAACTACTTCTTTGTCAACAATGATGTGTTTGAAATTTGTGTCTATGTGGTTCTCTTGAGTTTTAGGTTGTGCTGTGTGCACAGATACCAGGGATTGCTCTAAGGCAAGTAGATGCACGCAATGAAAGAAACATATTCTAGCAAAATGATGAGAAAACTTTTTTAATGAATGCGGAATGTCCTCTTCTCATATTTCATACAAACTTTTTAAAATATAAAGTAGTTCAAAATTCTTTAATTTGTAATTAGATAAATTAGATGTAGTTAGATAAATCTTGTTGTTTTATTAAGAATACCTCAGTATTGTTTTTATCTAGCAAGTTATTTTTTTTGAAATGAAATGCCCGGTCAGTACTCTCGGCACATATAATTATCCCACTTGCCTCATATTTGTGATAAATGTAAATGAATGTTTACTCACCGTAGTCAATTTAGATTTGGAGAAACGATTTTTGAATCCGATTTATCCAAGCAATGAAGTGCATAAAGGTTTCAAGTTGTTGTATTTGCTGATAGATAAAATATCACGGACTCATGTGTTCATTTAATGATAAATGTTACCTGAAATTTAATGACTAATTCATATACACTTTCACGATTTGTCCTTGCGTCATTCACACCAGAAACGTGAATTCATCCAATATGAATTCAATTTAAAATTCATAGCATGCATATACACATCAAAACTTTATTGATAAAAATTACTGCAAAACTTTGCTTGCTCCTTTTCTTGAATCTTTTTCTACATTCAGAATGAGTCACGCTACTGCAGAAAGTATGAAAACTTCTGGCAAATTTGTGCCATTTATTTATTTGTATGAAATCTGTGAACCACAATTCCAGATGGTTTAACACTTTCAGTCATCGACACTAATCAAACAAAGTAACATTATAATGGTCATTACAAGCTGAAATTGCACATTTCTCAGGATTTATAGTAACATAACCATATGGACTCTATATAAGCACAAACAAACTATAATTTTTTGCACACCAGCAGGGAAAGCATGATTTTATCACATCAATTTCCCACCAACAGCAGCTTATATGTTGAAACAGAAATTTAGTGTAAAACAAATAATAAATCTTTTATGAGAATTACATGAAAAAAACTTTTCACAAAAATTGACACCTCGGAGGAGAGTATTGACACCCTTGGAGCAGAGAACTTTTTAACCATGAGTATACCAGGGAAAAATAGGAACAGAAAATATTTCACATGTGTTCATTTGCGCATGAAAACCTTAAAATATACCTATACAAATTCGAAACACTGACAACTGAACAATTCCGCAAACAAGACAGTTACTGTACGCCGATGCTTTAGTAAAAAGCTTAGTAGCTGTAGGTATATTCAATGATTGCATATGTCACAAATAAATTTGTTCGCACATTTTACATCACAAAAATCTTGTAAACATTCTGCAGATGAATGAAAAGTATATATGAAACAGATTTTTTATACAAAAAACACCGTGTTCATGAAAGAATTGAGGAAGTACATGAAAAGTAGAGCCACCAAGTATCTCTCCTCATACCAGACATTCTTATTCGGTATGGCACATCACGAAAATATTGTTGTCTTTTTGGTTGTTGTTGTGTACGGTATTCGGTTAATCCGCTAACAATGAATGATATGCTGTGTTTTTTGTGCAAGATTTTACACAATCTCTCAGTGGACTGCACAGCACACACATATGTCGCCAGAGGGGAAGCACTGGCACAGTCCACTTTACGTTTTATTATATTACTGCATAATTCGTGGGACAAATGTATAGGTATTTTAATGTTCATGTACCTCACCGAATGCTGTACACAATATAGCGTAGTAATAAGGCACAAACAAGAAGGACATCCACACACACAGAGTCGACAAACTACATAGAATTATTGAAAAACGACATGAGCTGATGATAAGGATGGAAACAGGAAAACCGTCAAACGGATGGACGGACAAGAGCAGTGTACTGGCAGAAATGTATAGGTATGGTTGCTGCAGAAGCACTTGAAATTTTTTGACAACAGAACAACTTGCCAGTTGGCTACTACACTGGCACAAAACAATCCATTCTGTCCGTCCGTGTTATTGCATTACAACCCCTCATCTTGTTTGAAAAAGGGAGATTATCGTACCACAGGTGTGTTATTTTGTTACACATGCATACACAATTCTCCCTGATCGTCCATATCTACACGCAGTAATGCCTAGGTTCATTTCAGCATAGAAAAAGCAACAATTGAATTCGACTCATGTAATGTGTAAAATATAAGGCAAGGCCAATAGTGAATGTATTCTAAAATGTTTAAAATTTTGATATGATGAGAGATGTGTTCCTTCTCCTTCACATGAGTAATAGGGCTTCATGTGTACAGAGTATTTCTCATTCTCATGCTTGAATTCATTGTCAGGTTCACTTCATCTTCGCTAGCACAGGTACTCATGTATGTATTTCATGCTGTTAAGTACATTGATATTTTACCTCTCTGCTGGAGTTTACGTTACATTTCACAAAGCATACAGACTTATAAGACAGAGTTTAGTTAGCTAGTACGACTTTAGAGATCATAGAAATGCACACTTGCTGGCATTCAGCCTTTTTCTAAAAGATGTATATAAAAGATTCCATCTCATCTTTAATCATCACACAAAGCTTAGAGCCAAGATAATGAGCATTTGTTGTAAGTTATATTTACGTACATTAGATTCACTTGAATTCTTCAATATTCTTCCTGAAGGAAAAAGTAAATTATTCTTATGTACGACTAGACTTAATACTATGAAACAAAAAATAGATTTAAACAATGCATTTTGTGGCTTATCACGAGTACATACGATGGAGAACTGGTGTAGTTTAAACCTTTAAGTATAAGATGATAATAATACATAATAAACATATTATGCCGTACTATGCCTATATAAATCATCATGATATGTATCTCTCGCAATCTCATTTAACGAAATTGATAAATGCAATCCTTCTGTACCTTACAAGCGTATTCGTGGCACTTGAGATTATGATACTGTGCGTACTAAACCTCAAGTAATTTACATCTTCACGGTTCATAATGGGCAAATTGTTACAATTTCATGCCTAAATACGAACTTAAAATAGATGGGAGGGGAGTGTGCAAAGTATTATGCTGCATTCGCGGTTAAGCCTGGCTGCCTCAGTTTGCTGTAATAATCTCCTGAAAATTATGTGGTGGGTGCTTGGAAAATATGCAATTACTTAACTATTCTGAAGTGAAAAATGAAAATTGAACCACGACCAAGGCTTTTATAATATCTTCACACTAAAAAAAACAAATCAATTCAAAAATGACGTGACTTTTCATTAATTTTTCTTTTCTTCGTATTTCATTCGCATTAGTATATTAACTGAGAGGGAGAGACTCTAAGAGACGGGTGAAAAATAATATTATCACAAGATTATATTGAAATCGAGTACAGTCATTTTGAGCAGTACAACATGTAATTGATTACTTGGCTTGCAGCAATTTTTTTTTCTTTGAATTTTACCTCGCTAATATTACTTTTTTAAAAAATCTAGTAGTTGATAGTTATGTAGTTGTACCGACGAAGCCGAAAATGTCAAGCTGATCTTATAATCATTGGTGAAGGCGATGATGATCTGTTTTAGGGGAACAAAGGAAGGTGAGTCGAAGATGAATTTATAGCGACTTCTTTAATTGGGAACGAGAAGGAGGAAGAAGAGGAGATATTTGTAGTGTTCAAAGATAACGAAAACTTTGAAAGACGTTTGTAATGAATTTGAGATGCTGGTCGTGACAAGATCATGACTTGGTACCGCAGCACGAAGAAATGCAGAGCCTCATAGTACCTCCAATCTGCGCAGGTCATGACATCAATATTTTTAACAAAAACTTCTAACAGTGCAACAATACTATTGAAAATTGAACGTCATCTTCATTTCTATTTTATGTACCAGTAATATTAACGCACGGCTGCTCTAAAACACCACTTCTCAAAAAAGTCTTTTAGCACCGGGCGTGAAACTTTCTTAGTCAATTGTATAGATAATAATTGAATGCAATGAATGATATTCGAATTCAGACTATTTGCTACAAAACGCAGGGGAATTCCTTTCCAACCCTTTCTCTTTAGTTTATTGTTATAGGTTTGTTCTACAGGCAAACAAAAATTGTCAGTGTATGTCACAGTGGGAGATTCTTGATGAGTCTTCCTTACTTGTGCAAACTCATTTACGTTCACATTCTGAAGTCACGCTACACCATTTCTATTTTGCCACATGCGGATGCAAACGCTTGTCGTATCATCAATACCTACCCCGGGTTATGCCCTTCTGAGGATTTCAAAAATTTAAATACCATACATTAGTCCGTTTCACTTTTAAATGGGGGAATATGCCCGTACCGCGCAACCATTACTCGTTTATATTGGGTATTAGTAGTGTTAGGTTTAAGCATTTAAAAACTTGCAATACGCATACCTGTCTGTCAATTAGTCATGTGCAAAACGATTTTTCCCCACGTCATGCATTAAACATCTATAATTTTCAGCCGGAAAGTATAGCCTTTATTTCCTTTAAGCATAATTCTTTGAGGTCTGTCATACTAAATACCATAATCTTCATTTTTCTTACAGTTCGTATTGATTTCAAAAGACGTTGGAATTTTCAAGTACAGTTCATGCTGATAGCAAAGTTGATGCAAAAACCCTGCCAAGTAGCTATATGCTTCCTTATCAAACAGAGGAAGTGAACCTTTATAAACATGAGAATGCAGAATAAAATTTGTCATTAAATCTTATCTTGTCTATTTCATGCAATCGCAATCATTAAATCACTAATTTGCCGTCTCCGTAATTTTATGATTGAGCGCAAGGTGACCGCTAAATCTTAAAGGAGACCACGAACTCGTTATACCCGATAACGAAATAACAATGCAATACATGAGGAAAAATAATTAAAACGGTGAACAAAAACCAGCCTGTCGATTGTTACTTTTAGGACGAAGCAAAAAGATGATGATGCAGTAATGTGTGGAAAGATTTTCATGCCCCTGAAGAGAACGCGTAGAGTATATGTACGCACTCAATATTATACAGTCTGTTAGTACATAACTTTTTTGCTGGCGTATTACATTACTACACACTGATTCTTTCCCCATCATTTACGATCCGTATTCTCAATCAATTCAAACTTAGCAAATAACATAGGCTATGAGCAAACGTAATATTTATGTGTTTGTGGTGAGTTTTTCTTCCCTAATCCTGAACTGTTTGCAGTAAAGGAAATCATGATATTTTCTTCAAATACGAGTTAAGCAAAATTGTATGTGCCTACAACATATACCTAGACAAAAATGAATAGCTCAGCAGCGTCGAAATATTTTATCAAGTGTAACCGCAAGAAATAGAGATTCGGCTATATGTTTCTAATATTTCTTGGCACTGCAAGTTGAGCCTCATGGGAATCCATTCATTTTTTTGAATGACTTTTGAGAATTTTGTTTTGGGGTTAGGCCGTAATAAGGAGCCTAGATCAAACTACATTTGAAAAGGGTAGATATATTATACAGACAAGATTTTCAAAGAAAACTGCCCACTTTTGCTGATGCATTGCGTATACATTTTCCTAGTGTTGTATCTCCGATTAATGTGCTCAGATATAAAAGTACCAAGGATGTAAAACTGATGTAACTCAACTCAGGCCTACACCCTATACTTTATCAACCCGACATCCCAAAAAGAAAGAAATGAAGCATTTGGTTTAGATTTGTGAAAACAGCAGTACTAGAGATCCAATATCATCTTCAGCATTTAACACCATATCGAGCTAAATTTGTGAAAAATGTATACACAACACAACGTATGTATATAGAATAAATAATTTTTGTATTAAGGAGTGAAAAGTCAAAGTTCGTTTTATAAGGGCAGTTATGAAAACCATAAAATAAAATCAGAACAGTGTGCCATGAAGATATATATCACAGACCGCCTAGATGCCCCTCTGACATCATGTCCAAACTAATATCATTATAAATCGTGTCAGCGCATCCCCCGGGGATGATGACAGATGGTGATTTCACGATTCTACCTGCATTTTTCAGTGCTATCAAGTCGAACGGACGAGCGTTAGTTGATAGGTTAGGACTTGTTCTCATTCACTTCTATATGTGCAGAAACAATCACCGTCCTGTGTTTTATTATAATGTTTTTTACAATTTAAAGCCGACATCATATTCCGAACAAAGCGGTAGTATGCAATCGTGATAAGGTGAATGGTGGATGTCATTTTTTATGCGAAAATACATTATTGTTATTCTTGCCCTTTTCTACAGTAATCCGTTCACTTGAACCCTTTACTTTGCTGAGCACAACAAAATAAGCATGTATTTAAGGTATTTCTAGTGTGAAATATTTTGTGTTATCTGTGTAACTGCATACACCCAAGGGAAATTGATCATTTTTATAGGTACAAAGTATCGGATATCTGCTCATAATGATAAGAAGAGAATGTACAGTAATATGAATATTTGCATATTGATAACACGAATCCTTTCACCATTCTGTGTCAGAAGTTTCTCTTGAACAACAAAAGGAAGTGTCAAAGTGGGGGAAGCTTTAACTTTCAAAATGAATGAAATATGATCGTATCGTCATTTCATCGTTTCTTTTCATAAAAGAGTTGTCATTACGCGGTGTTTCATTGTATTATCTCTTTAATAAGCGATATAAAATACTACAAAAATTCTTGTAGTAAAATTGAAAAAAAAGATGCCAAGTGAGTAAAGAATCATGCACGCAATAAGCGCCCATGAGTATGCAATAATAACTTGCACACATGCAGGCTTATGTTAGAAGTGAAGCCATGACCGACCTAGAAAGGCAAAGTGAGAGAGGAGGTGAAGTGAAATTGAAAAAAAGTAAAATAGACTGCGTTGATACCTACACACTTGTGTTTTAGTAACGCATTCTGCATTTTACAGAGTTGTAAATTACTACAATGCAATGATTACAATATGCTATCTTTTAAAAATCATTTCTTGAATGACTTTTGAAGAATGCACAGATATAATATTCCTTTCATTCTCATATTTCGTACATAAAAGACATGGCAAACGGTACAGATGAGTTTTGAGGGATGTAGTCAGAATGAATTTTTGTACATAAAAATTACACTCACGATTTTGAAGTATGCTCGCGGCCGTCTTCCTCTTCATCCTTCTTTTTTCTCGCCTTGGACGTTGACGGTGAGCTTTTTGGTTGCCATTCTTCATATGATATGTATCCATATGAAAGGGCACAAATGAGTATCCAAATTGCGACTAGCCAAAACCACATCTTTACCGATTTGTAATAATGTAGTCACGATTCCAAACTATCACTGACTTAAAAAATAAGTTATATCACAGAAAAACGTAATAAAAATTTGGTTATTTATCACAGCATAACACAGAAAAAGCCGGTTAATCTTGTAGTCCTATTTAAAGGGTACAGTACACACTTTCATGAAAATTCAGGTTCTTGCGTAAACGCAAGAAGAAATGGTTTCTTCAGGAAACATAAAGACAAACTGTTGAAGAAAAAAATCTGTACATACCGACACAAAAGTTTCTATTCGCAGAGTAATATCACAATAATCTACCGCACGTATGTACAAAACAAAACGTTATTTCCGTCGATAATGAAATCAATGTGAGCGTGTTTGAAATGGCACGGTTGATCTCACGCCAATACAACCATTTTCACTTGCGTCTGCACAGGAATCAACTATATTTGCTAGTATCTACATATACCACGAGAATTTGAGCTCTGGATTTTGTGAACTTGTGAGGAATCAAATGACGTCTCAATTCCAGTTGTTGCGAACGTCCTCATCAAGCTGGACTGACTGAAGAACTCAAGTATGTACAAGCATAAAAAATTCCTTCCAGCGAATAGCAATAAAGCCGGAACAAGTGAGGAGAAAAATATTCCTTGTCTTTTCTCACGAAACATATATTATAACATGTATACTACACAATAATAATAATCGTACTCTCTTGAACTTTGGCTGGGCATGGAGAAGATATTCAAGCAAACAATAATATTGTGAATTCGTGTTCAATGAGCTGGTACTAGTAGATGTGCATGTTGCTAATAACTTGCATGGTTAGTTACGCAGACATACACATTGGTGAGCTACATAAACAATGATGATGAGAATGTCTTTAAGCATAAAAAAAATGTTGAATCGAATGATGATGTTGATGACTTTAACATCTCTCCTTATTCCTCCTCTGTGGATATTGTAAAATAAGTGTGCAGGATAATGTGATTATTAAAGTTGCATTACCGACGAGCTGGACAAGAAAAAAGAAAATCCTTGGCAAATTTCCCCCATATAAATGTAAACGTCTTGAAACTGGCTATGTTTCCCCTTAGTCACAAAACTATGTACCTCGCACAAATGTTGTGCTTTGCGGCATATTATAGATGTTATGATGATGATGCAAGCATGTCTTGCATCTCCGCTGTTGTAATTAGCCTGTAAGAACACTTACAAAAAGGTGTTTTGCAATAGAAAAGTTTTTTTTTCAAACTTCAAAATGGTAATGCTTGAAATTCAGCAGTGGAAGGGATTTTTTGTCGGATGAACGTTAGTTACAACCTTCTGTATGTTAATCGTTTTTACCACTACTAACAAACTTCAATATTACTAGTTTTTCATCAACTGATAGGACGAACTGGTGACGAGGGAACAAGAACGATGAGATCAGTTTAATTATATGTACGATTGTTTCTGGTTAAAAGATAAAATTCGGCGATACATCCTTCACACTTCAAATCAACTTAATCTCGGACCTTTGAATTCGTCTGAAACAATCGTCACTGCGTATCACGTAGTAAATTTAAGATCGTCAATGGAATAACAGTAAGGTAGACTTATGGTTTGGTTATGTTGCCAACTATGTGATTTTCATTTACACAATTTTTATGTGATTTTGATTGTGCATTAATTGGAATGCTTTATCACTTGATTTCAACGTGAAGCGTATGCGAACGTAATAATTGGTATGCTTGAAACTTTTGTTAGATATATGTGTTATCAATAATCAAGCAAATTCTTTGTCAATCAAGGTTTTCATTTTTAAAAGGTGATAATGATAAAATTGCAGATACAGTACAAAATGAGTATGTTGCATGGAATGATTGCTTAAAACCACTTTCCCCTCTCCTGAAGTATTTATATGAATTTAATAGGCTAACATAAATTGTGTCTGATTTTACATCCCAACTTGCTTGAGCCAGTTGCAGCCGTATATTATGCATTTGAAGTGTACATGTCGCCAATTTGGTGTTTACTTAAAGAAGTGGTATTTGAATACATTAGCGTAGCGTTTATTTTTACATACTGATACGATGACATCGCCTTATCATTGGACTCAAGGTCAGTCAGGTATTAACTCTTATCTGCATACTGATTTCCCTCTCATTTCGCTCGGTTAGGGTCAATAATTCCAGCAATTGTTTCTTACCACCTAAATAAATACAAAATTCATCAGCGATTTTCTCATCCACATTGCATGAGATTATTACAGGAGAAAAAATTGCTCTCGTTTCCCGTTTGTTACAATTGCTAATATAATGCGCTGACTCGCATGAGCGGATGCATCTGTATAAGGAATGGCAACACAAGAAAGTCTTTGTTGCTATTTGTGATGCACGAAAGCAGCAGAACATTTAGAATGAATTTTCGTATTCATTGCAGCCGCGACATCTCCCTGTTTTCAGATGGATTTATCCGTAGGTGAGTGCAACATTGCACATCCTTTCCTATAGAGTGTACTCTGCATCTTTCAGGTTCGACCACGGAATCAAGCTAAGTCCACTTGTTTCATCGTGGTTTTTTTAAATAAAATCATACCAAGTAACAAATCCACTAAAGATTTTATTCTTTTCAATTAATAATCAGTAACTAATGCTTCGACTGGAGATTTAAAAGGTAAAATTAATATTCCAAACTTCAAGAAATTCAAAAGTATTCAATAACTAAAAACACGACATTCAATAAATTGCATAGACTAAATATTAAATTACTTAAAAAATGCTTCGTTTGGTCAAATCATATTTCTCTCGAAGACGCTGCATACATTTTAATCTTCATCATAGGGTGGTTCATTTTTCGGGGTAGGATGATGTGTATGCATAGCTTATGTATCATGTCTTGTATCTCTGCTGTATTTGTACACAATTTTCTTTAATGCTGGAGCCCATATACACCCACTCACAAAATAAGCTTGTTTGAAGAAAAGATGACCGCTTTTGTTGGCTTCCCAATAGTATTTACCAGTCACGTTTCTCTCGAAGTTTATACAAACTACAAGGTACCAAGATCACTTTCACCATGTTTGCCTCCGAGAAAAATGGTTACCCACAAGA
>JAQIXW010005066.1:0-10818 GCA_034700685.1 Willowsia buskii | reverse complement strand
CCTCCTCCTCCTTTGGAGTTCCTTCCGCCTCGTCATTTGCTTGAGAATCTTCATCCCTGATTTCCCCTTCCTCCAAACTGGCGTCAAGTTGCAGTTCCTCCTTCTCAGCTTCCTTCAACTGCTCCTCCAACTGGTTGAGAAACTTTTGCTCAAAATCTGACGCCACCACAGCACTGGCGCCGAGCGAGGTCAGCAACGCTTCGTCGTCCATTTTCTCCTCCATCCTCAATCCTCTCAATTGATAAGGATAATTGATAGGATGATGGATTTCGGAATTAAGTGACGCAACTACATCCGGAAATCTATTAAATTATCCTGCATGTGGAAAATCTTCACACAACCAACATAGATGACCGTGAATTCTCTGGAATGATCTAACTTTCACTTTAGACTTTTAAAATAATTTTTTTTAACTGTCCAACGGTAAAATGGACAAAAATTAATTAACATCCAGTAACGGAAATGACTTCCCCCATTTTTGACCGACTGACCTTCGACTCCAAAAAGTAAAATGGGAAGGAAAAGAAAGTGATGGTTTTGCTGAATCCAAATGCACTCTCCACACACACATGTGTACGACGTACGAATCCAAATGCACGTCGCACGTCTCTCTCCCTGTTTGTTTATGAACGTCGTCACCTGTTCGTTTGTCGTGCGGCTGACGTTTTTAATAATGAATGCTTCCCTATGTTTACATTGCATTCCCTTCTATTTTCATGTATATATGCAGCCAACGAGTTGGTTTCAAAGTGCCCCAATTTTCAGAAGAAGAGTGCGCGAGACGAGAATTTTGCCTTTTCATTGTCAGCCTGCTATTCTCTGACTTGACATTTTCTGTTTATCATTGCATACCCATTCGCATTTGTTGGCGTTTTCGGCATCCTCGGAAAATTGAGTTTTGAGTTTTGTGGTGGAGAAAAGCTTTAAAAAAGAAGTTTAATTATTTTGAAATAATAATTGGCAATAAAAGTGTACCTGCTTAATTGACTGGAAGACCTTGCCTGCGGAGTTCTGTTTTTGTGTAGCTGATAGTTTGTCACTTACTTAACTTATCCGAAGTTTGTTACAACGGTAAGTGCTTTTAATTTTGTATTCATTTAGTTTTAAGGCTTTGCATTTTTTCATTGTTTCACTTTCATTTTTGAATGGTCAGCCGGCCATCTAGTGATGAGTCATGAGTGATTAGTTGATAGTTGTGATTCAATGTTCAATCAAACGTAAAATCTAAATTGTTTTGCTTTGCTTATCTTTAATTTTGATAGAAATTCTACCATGTTGGAAAAGGATCCTGTACCTGTGGGCACCGGGGAGGTGGTAAAGATGGAGGAGGATTTCTCCTCCACCTGCGACGAGAAGATCCCACAGTTTGAAGCACTTGGGAAGGGTGGCAAACTAGATGAAGCAATTGAAGGCCTAACAGCGCTGGAGAAGCAAACTCGCACGGTAAATGCACTCATCGAAATGCTAGTAATTAAATAATTAGTTTTAAGCGCTTCATCGATAATTAATTGATTAATTACCTCTGCTTGTATGCTTTCCAGGGAGGAGACATGCTTTCCACCAGCCGAGTTCTCATCGCAATTGTTCGTCTCTGCTTCGAAGCGAAAAACTACAAACTGCTGAACGACCAAATCAGTCTCTTCGCCAAGCGTCGAGGTCAACTGAAGCAAGCTGTAGTGAAAATGGTTCAAGAATGCTGCGAGTACATTGACCAGCTTCCCAACAAGGAGTTGCAGTACGAGCTTATCGAAACCCTGAGGAGTGTCACGGAAGGCAAGGTACGGCGGAAAACCGTAAAACCAGTTTTTCCCCTGGCAAGTATCTATCATAAAAGTCAATATTTTTTCCGCAGATTTACGTTGAAGTGGAGAGGGCCCGGCTGACTCACCGTTTTGCAAAAATGAAGGAGGAGGAAAAGGACATCATCACTGCAGCCAACATTCTCCAGGAGCTCCAAGTCGAGACCTACGGCTCAATGGAGAAGAGGGAGAAAGTTGAGTTGATTCTCGAGCAAATGCGGCTCTGCATCGCGAAAGGCGATTATATCAGGACGCAAATTATCTCGAAGAAAATCAACACCAAGTTTTTTGATGATGCGAGCACTCAAGACTTGAAACTTAAGTATTACAAGTGAGTAGAGTAATTTTAATTAATAATTATTATTTCTTTAAATGCAACAATATATGCAACATTTTAAATTGTGCTGCTTACTTGTATTTAGACTCATGATTGAGCTGGATCAGCATGATGGGAACTTCCTCTCTATCTGTCGCCACTACCGAGCAATGCTCAATAAACCTGCGACTCCTCCCCCCGCCCCAGCAGCCGAAGGCGGAGAATCCTCCACTGCTCCCACCCAACTCGTCTCTGAAGCCAGTCAACAAGAGGAAGCTGACCGTAATCATTTCCGGAGATCTGCAGCTGTCTACCTCGTTCTCAGTCCTTACGACAACGAGCAATCGGATTTACTTCACAGGATGCTGGAAGAAAAGGCGATTGGAGATGATGCCACTTACAAGTGAGTACCTGAAGAAAAATTAGAATATCTGCAGTTAAATGTTTTAAATGCTGTCGTTATTTATAACTTCATGTTATCTGCAGGTCCCTCTTGGAACTCTTCAAAAATCAGGAGCTCATCCACTGGCAAGAATTTTGCCAACAGTACGAAGCGAAACTTAAAGGTCCGCCGACTTCCGCAGGAGCTACCGGAGTTTTCGATCAGGCTGATCCAAATGGTGGGAAGCGGTGGGAAAATTTAAAAGACCGTGTGGTGGAACATGTGAGTGTTTTAATCCTAAACTTTTGGATTTTTTTGCGAAAGTGTTGTTTCAAATTATTGTTTTTTTTTGCAGAATATTCGAATTATGGCTAAATACTACACTCGAGTCACTCTGGAGCGGATGGCAGTCCTGTTGGATTTACCTCAGTCGGTAAGAGAATAAAATAAAAGTTGTTCTACATTTTTTAATGCATAGTTCATGATGCAAAATTAAATTATACAATTTTATTGCATTTTTGCAGAAAGTTGAAGACGTTCTGTGCAATTTGGTGGTGGGAGGCCAAGTGCAAGGAAAGATCGATCGTCCCTCAGGAGTAGTCTCCTTCCAGGCATCTAAGGATCCTATTGAACTGCTGAATGACTGGTCCCATAATCTGAACACACTCATGACCACGATCCAGCGGACCACTCATTTGATAAATAAAGAGGAAATGGTACACAAGCATCTTCTAGGCACTCAAGCCACTGTACCAAGACCTGGAGCACCAGGTCCTTCCTCTGCTGTAGATAATGTGCCCTCTCCAATGGAAGTGGATTCATAAACAAAATAATAATTATAGTAAAAGTAGAACGGGATGTGTTTCGTAATTATTATTATTGTAATGAAGAAACAAACTGTAAAACGATTTCGTGGGTGAATGCAGGCTGTGAAGTGGATTTTTTGTATGGCAAAAATATTGATGTCTTTTGAAAATGTAAATGGTTATAAATTATTAATTAAAAATATGATTTATCACTAATTATGAAAGTTTAAGTAGTATGAAATCACAATTTATTGACGTCTCAGAGTGCCCCAAGTTTTTCTCATGCAATCAGTCAATCATTTATTTTCAAAGATCTCAATGAGCAGTTATATTAAGATAATCAGTGTTCAGATTCAGATAAGCTGGATGCAGAATCTTTGTAGAAACATTCAAATTGTTTGTCAATTGTCAGACACAAGTTGGAGTAGGTTGAATGTTTGCATTATTTGAGATGGGAGACTTTTGCGAGTTTTTTTAAATTTATCTTTCAGTAGGGTAAAAATGATTTGCACAATCATGTAGAGTAGATTTCTGAGATCAGCTCGTCAGTTAAGGCATGAAGTATGACGATGGGTTCTTCGTTTTAGTTTAAGTGAAAAGGTTCCATCCCCATCGCATACCCAGCGGACCACCCATTTGATAAATAAAGAGGAAATGGTACAAGCAAGACCTGGTCCTTCCTCTGCTGTAGATAATGCGTCCTCTCCGATGGAAGTGGATTCACAAGCAACATAATAATTACAGTGAAAGTAGAACGAGAGGTGTTTCGTAATTATTATTGTAATGAAAAAAATAACTGTAAAAAATATTTTGTGGCTCTGCAAATTAATTTTTTGTATGGCAAAACTATTGATGTCTGATGTCTTTTAAAAATGTAAATGGTTGTATTTAATTTAAAATTGTTCACATTAAAATATGATTCTTATTTGAATTATGAAATGACTTTTCTCATTGCTATCAATCTATCATTTATTTTCTGAGACGCAAATGAACAGTTGAATGCACTGAAGAGAATTTTCTAAATAACAAAAATATCTTTATTCCCAATCATTATACATCAGATAATATTCAATTTTATCAGATGGTCATCTCTTTTCAAGGCTGTGTTCGGACCTGGAATTCATGCACATTTGGGGTGTGCACATACATACGAGGTGGAGCACCTGATCCCCTGTTCCGTCCAGCAGCAGAGTCATCAATGGATGAACTGCCGTTATTGTTTCCGGGAACATCAATAAACCGAGCTGGTGGTGAAGTTGGAGTGTCGAAAATGTTTGTAATCCTTCTGGGAAGAGAAGACGATGTCGCATGGGCTGGAGGTGGCTGGCGATATGGAGAGTACCGATTCTGACCTGTGACCTCTCCTTGATGATGAGAGCTGGAAGCCCTTCCTCCAGATGGAGCTCCAGTGTAGCCCAAGTCTCCAGTGAAATCCCAGGGCCACATGATTCCAGGCTGGGATGCTGTTGAAGAGCTTGGAACTCTTCTTGGAAGCTGATGAACAGATGAATTTTGCTCCGTGTTAGTTCCAGTTGGAACTCTGTTCCATGACCCAGTAGTTTCCAGTGAACCTCTTCCTTCAGCAGTGGTAGTGGTAACCGAGGATGATGAAGACATGGCTATTGGCACTGGCCCTGCTGTTTGGGGAAAAGCGACAAAAGCTGATGAAGACGTTCCAATCTCAAGATTACCCCCCAGTTGGGGATGAGCTCGTGGTATAGTGGCACCCGGAGGAGCCCCCAAAGCTGAAGCAGTGACGACAGGAAGAGGTCCAAAAGTTGTTAAAGCATAGGCACCAATTGTCATCGTGGTAGCGAGCCCACTTGTTCCCCCTGGGGCAATAGAAGACAGCTTTGCAGTTGTTCCCATAATGGCCTGTGGATTTCCACCGTCGTGGGATGAACCTTGCTTCAGATAAGGAGAAGACCCTGCTGCAGGCAAAGTAACAGTGGTAGTTGCAGTACTGGACACTGAGCCTCCCCCACTTCCGGTAGTAGTCCATGATGACGAAGAACTGCTTACTTGCTTCACTCCACCAACAGCTCCTCGACCCTCTCTGTCCTTATCAGTGTTCAGATACGCGGGATACAGCTTCATCTTTGAGAGCTTCACATTGCAAACTGGACAGGGTGGTCGACTACTCCTGAAGAAAACAGCGAGACAGGTAACCCAATTAGGTAGCCTGTCATTAAAAAATAATTCATAATTTAGTCGACTCACTGATCCAGCCAAGTTAGCAAGCAAGCTTTATGAAAAATATGTCCACAAGGAGTACAGCAACAAGTAGCAGTCCTTATCTTGGTCAGGCGCCTGCGAACATTGTCCTCAATCCCATCAGGACATCTGTTCAGAGGTCCTAAGCAAATCGGGCATTCCATGTTCCCTCCTAAGAGAATAATTTTAGATTAATTAACTATTAGTTTACCACAGTTGAGTAGTTGAGTTGTGTTCCTCTACCTTCTGCCGTCTTCCATCGACTGACTCCAAATTCGGGACACAACTTCAAAAGACAATTGCCATTTTCCTTGAAACGTCACCTACTTCCCCGAGCCATGACTTCTACTGCATTGTCAACACCTCCAAAAACAAAATTTCGCAACTTGGAAAGAATTTTTAAAAGGAATTTTTTACAATAATTAGTTATTGTTAAAAAGCAAATACCATTTATATTTTTAGGTCATTACCATCACGTAGTCAGCCATACAGCCATTGTGTGTACTCAGAACAATTAAATTAATTCCTTGAAAAAATAAATAAACAGGAATTGTTTTCAATTCCCATTTTTTATGTGATGGATTGCCTGAGAATTGACCGCCCCACGACAGATGACCTCGTCGAAGCCTGAGTCGAGACCTGAGTCATTTCTGTGTCGACAGTAGTGGCCGTGGTGGACTTGGAGTGCCTGGACTCATCCGAGGAGTTTGTTGATGAGGGTGAAATCATGGCAGAGGTTCCTGATGCAGATGGTAAAATCATCATTGACCTTTCATCCAGGTTCTTCATTGCAGGTCCCTTGTTTCCTGCAGCTCTTTTTGGGGAGTCGGTTTCCCCACAGCAGCAAACTAACTTCACCCATGATAACGTCTTAGTCCACAAATTCGCATTTTCTCCAGTTAAACTGCTTTCGCGACGAGGTCGGGCTAGCATCCTGTCACTAAAATGCTCCTGGTCAGGTTGCCCATGCAGGTGCACATAAGGCGTGACCTTATTGCCCCTCCCGAACTTGCCAAGAATTGAGGTCATGCGTGGCTTATCTGTGGAGCTTTTCGAACTGTCTGTTTTCTTCTGAGATTTTTTCAAGTCTTCATCCGAAAGCTTTGACATGCTGTGATAATGGCTGCCCTTTTCTGCTAACTGCTTCCTCTCTTTGGACCATGGCTCCTCCCTTTTTGGCGTCCCCTCCTCCAAACTTTTCCTCTGGTTCAGTTCAACCATCAATCTCTGGAATTCGTCCCGGTCGTAGTCGGGGTCCGTCTCGGTACTGTCGCTGAATCGTCTTCCTTCCGGTCTGTATCTCGGCTTGCGGGGGAGTCCGTACTTTTCATAGAACTCCTCATGTTTCGAGTCTATCGTCAGGTGGGAATGGAGGTGCCGGTCGTAGTGGACCACAAAGTCGCCAGCCTTATCCTTCGAGGACTCGATGGACCTCCTCACAGGATTTGCACTAGGCGCTAAAGAATGCTTGTTCACGATTGCGGAATGGCTGCGTGCCTGGGCGGATTGGTGGAGGATCAGAACTTCGGAGGGGGTGCGTCTCAAGGGGGTGGAGACAAACTTTAGAGGGGGAAGTTGGGACCCCCTTGAAGATTGGCTCGACTTTCTCCCGACGGTGCTGCCACTGCTTTTCGCCGACTTTCCCCCGGTGGAAAAGTTTGATAGTCGTTTGGGGAAGGTTTTGTTGACGGCGATTGTGTTGGGATGAGGCATGGTGGAAAACCGGAAGTGAAAAAAATGAATGACTAGCCATAAAATTATTATTTTTGAGAAAAGTATTACAAATTTTTATTTCAAATCAATTATTTTAATTTTCATGTTTGTTAATTATTCAACAGGTAGTAACCATTAGAATTTTTTTAGGTGGAGCCCCTTCTGCTCCTTTTGCTCCACCATTTACGTCTGGAGGGTGATGCACGACGGGAAACGGCAGGTGCTTTAGTAGAATCCTCATTGGAGGGTCCATTAGGTGAATCCCCCTCAGACGGAGGTCCGGTTCCTGGGGGAGCCTCATAGAAAGGTCCTCTGGTCCCTTCTCCAGGTCCAAAAGCTATAAAATTAGGTTCCATGTAAGAGTTCACCATAAGATTCCTAATAGGTCGTAATTCTGGGATGCCAGAGTGGTGGAAGCTGGCTTCCATGCATTGCCTTGTCCAAAGGTCTCCTTTTCCGGTGACATAACTCATACCGTTAACCACCCGCAATATTGGGTTATCTCGATTGCTTAGCCAAATGCTGCGAATTGGGTCCAAAAATGATTTTGTGTAGCCATTATAAAAACTTTTGAGAAGCTCATCATCAAAGTCTGGTGCGCAGACACCGGCTACAAAGCCAAATATGCGGAAACTAGAGTCCACCGCCCAGTTGAAGGAGAACTCGAGGTCAGCCTGTTCCACAACTTGTGGAAGTGGCTTTCCCCCAAATAAAATCCTCAGTGGGGCACTGGAACTGCTGTCCACCTCGAATTCGAAAGGCTTCACGCGTTCCTCACATTTTCGTAATTTTTCCAGAATATCATCCCAATCGGCCGAGTCCTTCGAGGGAACGGGAGAATTGACACCGCCGTTCTCTGTGATTTTATAATTTTCAATGAAATGCTGACGGATGTGCATTATGAAGGGGACCCCTTGGATTGAAGACTCGTCATCTTCTATTTGCTCTGTTCATAAAACAAAATATTATCGTAAATTTTCAAATAAGACACTGACCCTAAAATAGTATAAAATCGAAGGTCTAAAAATCTTACTGGTCAAGTATCCTTTCACAATACTTGTAATCGCCTTCGCGAAATTTGGCTGTAGCCTGTTGCACCCCTTCGTGAATATTTTGTCCATCACCTCGAAAACATCATCTCTCCACGAGTCCTCCCCCGCCCAAGGGTTGGCCCCACTCAACTTAATTTTCGCAATTTGACAGGCCCTCTTCTCATCCGGCTTCACCGACTTGCATTGCTCCTCCCTCCTATCAAAAGTGAAGCACGGTGGTCCATCGTGATCGTCTGGAACATTCGGTGGATTTTTAATGGACACCATAATATCCAAAAAAGGCTCTGGCATCTCCTTAAAATCCCACTTGTCATCTATTCCCCCGGGATCCTTCTCAAAGGCCAAGATCATATCCTTAATTTTTTCCATAATTCCTTCCGCCTCATCCGCAAAAGTATCCCGATGACCTGTCAGTATTTCCGCTTTAGAAATCTCAGGCCCCAGCTCCATCGTCTTTTTTAGGAGCTGGTCTTCAGCATCTCTCATTTCAATCTTTTTCTCCTCAATTTTCTGCAGCAACTCCAAATCGTAAGGATCCTCCAACAAGTCCTGATTCAGTTCGACCATCTCCTTCTCCACATCCTCATGATTTGTCATGATCTCCTCCAACGAGTCGTCTGCCATAAAGATGACAACCCTTTCCCATGCCTCGGTTGCCTCTTGGGCGGCGTCCCTTGCGGAATTGAATATTTTCTGGTAATGGGTCAAATAAGGAGCCAACTTTTGCTTCAGAACTGCCAACGGATCACCACCCTCGCCACCGCCTTCAGAGGGCACTTCGGTCACCGGATTCCCATATTTTTGTAAGCGCTCTGACGTCCAAAATTCGGAACCTTCACCAGGCGCCGGGTTAAGGTCTGAAATTTCATTGCCAATATCGAACCATTCTTCTGTCGACGCCTCAGCTTGCTCTCGAACGAATCCGATATGCTTCCAGTCAAGCAGAGGATATTTGTAACAGCCGACGAGTTTCAGGTCTGAGGGCTTATCTTCCGGTAAGGTGAGTAGCTTCAGGGTTTCCTCGCTTGTGGACCAGTCAAAATTTAGGGGCACTTGGGAGACATCATCTTGCAGGATAAGATGGCCGTCTAGACGGCACACTGTGGTCAGCCGCTCTTCATCTGGTTGGTAGACCGCAGCTTCCGCCTCTTCTGTGGGATTGCCCTTGACTCGGATGCGGGCCCTTTCGGCACCTCTTTCAACGATGCATTCACCTTCGGCATTGACGATGGCGAGAGATGTAAAGTTTATCGTTTTGGAGGCAAAGGGACTGTAGATTGGGGCGTTGAACATTTGGAGGGCAATTTTTCGGTAGTCTTGTGGATGGGCGACTAGTAAAATGGCGTTGAGCTGGGAAAATGGGAGGAGTTTTTAGAAAAGGGGAGGAGCTACGGTTTTAAAGCATATTTTTTTGCTTACAGTGTCCTCGCGTTTATCCATCCCTGGACCAGGTTTCCCGTTGTAGAATGCGCAGTAGTGGCTCGCATGCTGCATCACGGCATCATCGTAAACTTCTCCTTTCGCTTTTAACTCATTTTTGAAGTACAAAAAGACCCTAAAAAGTAATAAAAATTTAAAGTAATTTTTATAGCTAAAATAAAAAGTATAAATTTTTGCTTTTACAAGCCATTAGCACAAATGTAGAGATTTTCCAAATCCATCGTCTCAAATAGCCCCGGTCCCATTTCCTTGATTAGATCCCCGTTTCGCCCGTTTCGAATCCGAATGTACGGCTTGTAGTATATCTCCTCATCACAGAACGGAGTCCATTCAGATTCACTGTCGAAATATGGGCTAAAACTGAGGCTACTCTCGTCGTTCCCATTGGCAAGGTCAAGAACCAAAGAGGAAATAAGAATCAAGCAGTGCGGCAAATAAGTGGAAAACATTTCTCCTAAAATTATCAATCCAGCAAAAATATTAATCTTGATAGGGGATCATTTTTTAAATAAAATGGATATTTGTTTCGAATATAATAATACGTATAAAGCATTTCCATTCATTTGTTCAACGACCTGAATTCCTCAGAATTGCGTCAGCAACTTTCTCCATTGTCTTTTGATCTCATTAACAATTTTATTGTAAGTTTAGCTCTCATATTATGTATTATGATAATCACCTATAATCAGTAATTTTAATGTTTAATGCGGAGCAAGTCCAGCCAACACTTTTGAATAAAATCCGTTTCTAAATTAAGTTTGTAAGAAATTATTTTATCTGCTTCTCAAAACTTTTCTGTATTTTTGAATGTGCATCTAATTTGCATCTTGCATGAAAATGCCTCGTTGGAAGAGGTCGTGATTTTAATTCCAATTCCTTCTAATTTTAGCACCTGAATAGCCACAAAACATCAGAAATGAAATGAGTATGCACAGATACAAAGAGATATAGAATGGGCTAATGGAGTTGGTACATGACTTATATGGAAACGTTAAAAAAAATATCAAAGGAAGAAATAAAAGCATTATTTTGTGTCTTGAAAGCGCTTGAAGTTCATTTAATTTATGTAAAAAAAAATTTATGTTGACCATCATTA
>JAQIXW010005065.1:0-10818 GCA_034700685.1 Willowsia buskii | reverse complement strand
ACCAATCGCAATGGCCATTGTACCAGCCCATTGCAAAACTTGAAGCTTTCCCTCAAACTTCAGGTACATATTTACATGTCACGCAAAATGTATACCTGCCTTTTATGAAGAAACCAGGCTGACCACCTTTAACGCTTTATATTACTTCATTTTTTTAAACGAAACAATTAAATGCATTTCTTAGGAGAAGCAGAATACATAAATGACATTCATCCCCAGCCTGGGGAACTGAGTGCAGCACTTGTTCTTAGTACACAGGGCAATGCAAGCTTAAAATATATTGACGCTTCGGAAGCACTGGTATAAATTACAAATTAAATATATATAAATTTTCCTTATTAAGCCTTCAATGTTATATTCCACTACATTTTGCACGGCTTGCAAATGTTGTGTAGATGCTGCCTGGAGTTGTTGCCTGTATCACAGCCAAAGACATCCCTGGAGCAAACAATCAAGCTGTGTTTTATCCGGAAGTAGAGGAAGTATGTCATCTCTTTCTTTTACGTGTTCTAAGTCCTTGGTGTACTATCTCACATAAAATCTCTAAAATTTATAGATATTAGCCAGTAATAAGGTGGTGTTTGCGGGCCAGCCTGTGGCTATAATAGTTGCTGAGAACAGAGATGCAGCCTTTGCTGCAGTGAAGAAGGTAACTGTAACCTATGACAATGTGCAGACACCTGTGGTGGACATCAAAGATAGCTTAGCACAATCTGAAAAGCTTGGCAAAATGGAGGAGCTGATACTCCAAGTTTGCAAATCACCGACTCCAGCGTCTGTGAAAAACACGACGCAAACAATCCAGGGAGAATTTCGTACACCTGGGCAATACCATTTTCATATGGAGACCCAGATTTGCATTTGTATTCCGAAGGAGGATGGCATGGATGTGTTTTCATCTACCCAGTTTATTGATAACGTGCAAGCAGCAATTAGTGCGTGTCTAGCCATTCCAAATAACAGGTTCCACGAATAATTAGTAAAATATGCAAAGTAACATAAGAGATATGAAGGTTTTTTGAAATCACAATTATTTCAAAATATTTTATAGCATTAATATATCGGTGAAAAGACTTGGAGGAGCGTATGGCGCAAAGATCAGCAAAGCTACTCATGTAGCAACGGCCTGTGCAGTTGCTGCACACGTGACCAATAAGCCGGTTCGCCTTGTGCTTGACTTGGAAACAAACATGAAAATGATTGGGAAGCGACTTCCTTACTTGTTTAAATACGAGGTGGGTATTGATGACGATGGGAAAATTCAGAGCCTCAAGTTACAAATCTATTGTAATCCTGGTTGTACGGCAAACGAAGTCACTGCAATAATTGCGATGATGTGCTCACAAAGGTAATTTTCAACATTTTGTCAATGTCTTTTACCAAATTTTGAGTACAGCTCACTAGAGTTTTTGTTTTTATGCGAATTTACAGTTGCTACCAGGCAATAGGTTGGGAGGTAACACCTGGAAAGGCGTTAACCAATACCCCAGCAAATACCTATTGCAGAGCTCCAGGAAGTACCAAAGCAATTGCTTGCATAGAAACAATAATGGAGCATATCGCATGGGCAGTGAAGAAGGATCCTTTGGAGGTACGAATGAGAAACTTCATTCAAAAGGGAGACCCTTTGATTGCCGTTCCTGGTGAAATGTTTGAGTATGAGAATCCACTGCCTAAAATGATTGAAGATTTGAAGCAATCTGCAGAATATGAGGATCGAAAGCGATTTGTCGAAACTTTCAACCAGGTCAGTTTTTCACTTTTATGAGCTCAGTTATGTAAATATGTTTTATTTAAGTTTTGAAATGACAGCTAAGTCTGATTTTAAAAACAGAATAATCGATGGAAGAAACGTGGAATATCGTTGGTTCCGATGAGATATCCGCAGCATTTTCATGACATGAAATTTCCCACTTATATTGCTGTCTATCATGGTGATGGAACTGTGGCGGTACAACATGCTGGTAACATTTTCTGTAATTTCATTTTTTTCAACAATTTACAAGTCATTACTGCCAAGCCCGTCCTAAAAGTAGTCCTTCATATTTTAAGGGATTGAGATGGGTCAAGGAATCAACACAAAGGTAACACAAGTTGTTGCTCATGCTTTACAAATTCCTATGGAAAAAGTGAGCGTCAAACCTTCCAATTGTTTCGTTACCCCAAACGCTGCTTGCACTGGTGGTGCATGCACGAGTGAATTGGTTTGTCATGTAAGTAAAATAAATAAAATGTAAAGAACTCCTCATAAATTACTATTTTGAAGCGTATTGCTCAATAATTATTGGTTCGACATTTGTATCAACAGACGGCACAAAAAGCATGTGAGAAATTGTTGGAGAAAATGGCTCCAGTGAGAGCAGAGCTCAAAGATCCGTCTTGGGAAAAGCTCGTGAGTGCTTGCTACACAAAGGAAATCCAATTGTCAGCCACACATCAGTAAGATTTACTTTTAAAAAATGAGAATTTAGTTATATTTTTCTAAAAATGTTTGCATAAAGCCTAAAATTGAGTTTATGTTAAATAGGGCTAAGTTTGCAGACATAAAAACTTATGATGTTTGGGGACTAGCATTGATGGAGGTGGAAGTAGACGTGCTCACTGGAATGTACAAGGTATACATAATATTTGCATTGAAGAAGGTAAATCATCTTCAAAAACGGAAATTGACCATTGTTGAAACTTGGTTTGTTCTGAGTTAGATTGTGAGAACTGATATTATAGAAGACGCTGGCAAAAGCCTGAGTCCTGAGGTATCCTTCCATCACTTTAGCATTTAGTTATTTGTGTAACTGGCGCATTGCACTTTATGAATGCAAAATTAATATAGAAAAATTTATTCTTTACACATAGGTTGACATAGGCCAGATTGAAGGTGCATTCATCATGGGGCTTGGTTTGTGGTCAACGGAAAAGCTCGTTTATGACAAAAACTCTGGAGAGCTGCTCACTCATAATACCTGGGTATGTAAATGACTGCATTTTTGCATCATTTAATAGTCTACTAATATCGTATATGTTTGTAGGAATACAAAATTCCTTTCCCGAGGGATATTCCAGAGGATTTACGCGTAACCATGTTACGGAATGCACCTAATCCTTTTGGTGTATTAGCTTCCAAAGGTGAGCTGTCCAAGCATGCATCTTTAAAATTGCTCAAAGTTGCTTTGATATAATATTATTTTTTATATGATTCAAATAGCCACTGGAGAGCCACCTCTCTGCATGAGCTGTTGCATTTTATTCGCAATTCGAAATGCACTATTTTCCGCTAGGAAAGATGCCGGAAATATGGATTGGTTTCCAATGGGTAAAAGTCTATGATTTATCCTGCAATTTACAAAGCCAAAGTTATTATGGATTACAATATTATAAGGACTTTATATATTTGTAGACGGTCCAATAACAGTGGAGGATATAAAATTGATGGCGCTCACTGAAAAAAGTCAGTATGACTTGTAAAATTACTGTTGCATTTCTGTGAATAAATATCTTATTGAAATAATAAAACACGCTATAAAAATGTTGAATCATTCAATTTTACTAATTACAACTATCGTATGCATGCAAACGAGCCTTACAAACAAACTATTAGGAGTACTCGGTAACCCGACAATACGAACATTACGATAAGCCCCAATAAATAGAGAAACCAACTCATTCAGCATGTATTATGCATACATATATCTATTTTTAGATACGAGATTGATGTACGATGTCAAGATAATATGAAAAATGTCCGATTTTTATTAAAAACGTAACCATCATTATCTATAAGTAGTTAAATTACCCGCAAACGATTACGATACATATACTTTCATTATCAATTATGCGCCTGGAGTTATTTAAGTTACAACACGACTCTTGAAACTGAAGTGGTAATCAGAGGGGACAAGAAATAATCCACTTATCGGTTGAGGCTCCGCTTTTTCCAACCTGTCAACGCTGAACTGTTGAAATATATTGCTGGAGAATAGAAAGAGGGAATCTCTAGCCAGAGATTCGCCAACACATTGACGTCGTCCCATTTGAAAGGGAATGAGAGCTTCATGTCGAACAACCTTTTTCCCATCAGGGGACAAGAATCTTTCAGGTCGGAAATTCTCAGGATCGCCCCAAATCGCTGGGTCATGATGAACATAGTAAACGTTTGTCAGGATCCATGCATCTTTTGGTACAAGATAACCGTCCACTTCCTTATCGGCTATGGCAGAGTGCTGGACTCCGCCAGCGACTAGAGCTGAGTGACGCAGGGTTTCCAATATCACAGCCTCGGTGTAGGGCAAACTATTGATTGATCAGACATTTTTACATTAGAAAATTCAAAAAATGTTTATCAAAAATATGGGAGTCTCACTCCAGTGCATTATATACCTCGGCTTATCAGATAGTGAAACTTGTCTAGAATTGCCCACAACAGAATCTAATTCCTCATGCAGCTTCTTCTGAACCTCAGGATGGTCGCTAACGTAAATGAGTATCCAACCAATTGTGTTGGAAGTTGTTTCACTTCCGGCTTGTATGAAGTCGCTAACAGTTCCTTCAAGATTCTTTCCTTTTCATAATAACGTATGCAAATTAATATGTCATTCAGTCTAAGTTAAAACATTATAAATTTTTAGAGATTTTCTATAAAAACTTACTTCCAGCCTGCTGATAGAAGCTTGAGTTGGGGTCAGTAGTCTTCTTGATTTCATTGATATACTCATCGATAAAATCTCTCGATTCTCCTTCTTGATGAGTACTGAAGTGCTCGGCTACTGCGTCTCGGGAAAATTTCATGACGCTGCTGGCAGCTTCATCTATGCTTCTCTGAGCCGATGGGAAAATGTATTTTAGCCAAGGAGCAAATCCCAATCCACTTTTTGCCACAGTTGGAATAATTCTGAATATTTTTATAAACATTTTCTCTTATAAATCGCTATAACTTCAATGTTTAATCGCTTTACTTCTCATAAATTAACGGCTTGAACTTACTTATGGAATGTATCTAAAACCTTCCTAATTTTCGGATCGTTCTGAGATAATCTCTTCCCAGTCAACAGCGTCCAAAGAGCGTTCAGCACTGCCAAGTCAAAGAATTCCTTCACGATAGTGTAATCCTCTTTTGTATTCTTCAGTCTCTCAATTACTTCATTGACCTCATCCATAATCATTCCTTCCATGGAAGTCTTCCCGAATCCGTAGTCCCTCAGTTTCCTCAATGACCAACGACGCTGCTCCTCCCACAAAGCACCATTTGTAGAAATGATACCGTGATGTCCGCCGCTAAATGATTCTATGACCGGTGAATATGGCCTTGTCGAAAAGTTGCTGTCGAAAAGCATCTCCTTGATAAGTTTCACATCATTCACGACGATTGCACTGATGTGATGTGAGACCAAAACAGAGAGTGAGAGTCAGCCAAAACGCATGAAACCTACTTACTTTCAATTTCCAATTTCTAAAATCAATGTTATCTTACGTGTTGGTCCCCAACTGGATTTTATACATTTTTCCATATTGCTTAGCCCACTTGGCCAATTTTAAATGAGCATTATCGGCCAACTGGAAAACGTTACCGATAATTGGAAGGCCACTTGGTCCTAACAAATAATTTTGAAACCGTAACTAATGAGTATAATGAGCAATAATAAGAGTGAGCATTTAGCCATATTGTTAAAAAAAGTACCTGGAGGAAGATTCTTTTTCGGTTTTGCATACCGAATGGCAAGTATAGCTCCGAGAACGAGGAGAAACAAAATCTCAGTTAGCCCCAGACCCAGCATTGTAAAAATATTTGTCTGTATAGATATTCAAATGACAAACAACAATTTAAAAATGCTGTTAACCCAAACGCTCCCAGTTAACTACTGATTCCCACAAAGCAAAATGGAAAGAAGAAATACATAAATAATTGCTAGCGTTGGTCACATGCGTTGCGTCACATGGTTTTTAAGTGCCTACATCCACCGATTACGGATTGATCTCAATAATTTCACGGTACAAGCTAACCAATCATTAAAATATGCGACTACTACTATGCAAAGTAAAGTGGTCTTAATTCTGGTTTATCTGCACTTTACTTCTATGTGAAAAGTAAAAATCAGTTTTAGAGTATTGCAACTCAGGTAGTTTAGAAGTTATCATGAGGTATAAATCACTCGGAATTCACTGATTGTAATACAAAGTTAGTCACGCGATGTGACCCAAATTACCTGCGTGCGCATGACACTTTCTATAGAGTCACGAGGATGTTTACCAACAGGTTGAGCATAATATGTACATCTTGTGTATGAAAAGACATTAAGATCAAAATCATTTGTTTCAAATGCGGTGCTTACTTTCCCAGAAGCTAATTAAGTGTAAAAACTACAGGATTTATTCATTAGATCCCGGTACGCTTGAATACCAGGGAAGTACGGTGTTAATGTCGTAGTTAGAAGTGGAGTGTCGTAGTTAATTTCTTCCAAATCTAAGTTTATTTAGAGTTGTAAATATAGGTGGAAATGGTGGAATACATACCTGCAAATAGATTTCGGTATAGAAACATGGTTTTTAAAGACATGTTTGTATTGATCATGACAAGCTATTTTATTGTACAATTTGCTTCTAATTGTAAGTACTTACAATTATTACGCACTTTGTATATACTATCTATCAAGTAGTTTTATAATGTATTGTGTATTCATTGCGTAATCCGGTTGCATCACAAATTGAATCCATTTATAAAGCAAAAGTAAAACATACATAAGTACATAGATAACTCGTGTCCTGAATCAAAATTTAGTCAAAATGTCAATTTTTATATCTGATCCTAAGTTGCATTTTTTCTCTGTGTAAAAAAATGATATTACATTTTTTTCTGGAACTGAGCTCACCGCATAGAAAAGCTTAATATCCTGCAAGCAGTTTTCAGTAAGCATCTCAGGAGGTAGGCCAAAACAACGTTCAATTAATTGAAAAGAGCTTAACTACCAGTTCAAACAGTTGCGACGCTATGCTGAGAAACAGATATTTCAGTACATTTTATCGAAGAAGCACGTATAATCCAGTATTAACTTTGGGATTGTGAGACACAGGATCTTGGCGAAAAATACTAATAACACCGTTTTGCCTGAGTCAATTTCCAAGTCATCACTATCACCTACATACTTTCAAGTTGGCTTTCTAACGACAATCAAAAATTGGGATGGGTTTTATGAGATGAAGAGATTCAAGGACATAACGCTGGAGATATTTTAGTTTGGTTAGGTCAGTGATATTTAGATATGCATACATCAGTTTCATGTGGTGAGGGGCCGTTTTTTGTCGCAGACTTTGAAGAAAATATAGCATCAATTTCTACACGGCAAATCGTTTGATGATTTGAATTCAAGGCAAGCTGAAGTCATGAGAGTTTTCAATTAGAAAGATTTCTTATCAGATCTACATGAAACAGTTATTTCTTTACAAATATAAAAACAACTTTCGGCTATTGAACATTCCCCTCCTCTGTGCTCCTAAGTAAAGCATTTCAGTGGCTAATCATTAAAAAAAGAATGTAAAAACTTGGAAGTGGAAACTTGCCGACTACTTTCATGAGTCGTGCTGTAACTTAAATGCGGTTACATATTCATGGTAAAAATTATGCACAATGCGAATGTATAAGTATGTTCATGTGAAGAAAATACTGATGTTAACAATAAATTGTGACATTAAAAATAAGCTTATCATACGGTCTCTATAAGGAGTAAAATATCGTATATACATAACTTATCATACACACCCAAAATTATCAAACTAATTTATTTACCATTCTTGTACTTAAACATTATTTTATTTCATACGTAATTTTTTCTGCTTCTCTGCAAAGTGGCAAAGTGACAGAAATAAGCACTTCCACTGTAAATAAGCAGCATAGAATTCAATGGAGTGAAAAGCATCCTTAAACATAAGCAGTACTAAGCATTGAATGAAAAGTTTGATCAAGGTCAACCAGCAGATGAACAGAATGACAGAAATACACAACTTATTGGTGACAATCCTTTGGATTACATAATTCTTTTCATTCATTTTTCACATTTAAAAATGTTAGCATGTCGTAGACTCTTCAGAGCAACTATTTACCCAATCACGAGTGTAAAGCAATCCAAATACAATTTTTCTTCAAACAATAGCAAAGCCCCCACCACAATGGCAAAATTTCTGGATGAAAGGAATGATCTAATAATCCCTCAAAAACTGGTCAAAGTTGGTGTAGCACAGTACAGTGCTGTCAACTTCAATTTAGAAGCGACCCTCTCAAAACTAGAAACAATTGTGCAAGATGCAGCTTCCAAAGATGTGCGACTTCTCCTCTTTCCCGAAGCCTTTATTCCCGCATATCCTCACGGAGGTGACCTCGGTGTCGTGTTTGGTCAGCGGTTGCTCTCGGGTCGTAAAATCTACCAAATGTATCACGCCTCTTCAGTTGAAATCCCTAGTCCAGAATTAGACAGGATCTGCAAGGTTGCCAAAGACAATGGGATATTTTTAATTGTTGGGCTTATCGAAAAGGAAAGTACTTCGTCCAGTTTGTACTGCACCATGGTGTTCATAAAGGAGGATGGCACATATTTGGGAAAACACCGGAAACTAGTTCCCACAGCAAACGAAAGACTCTGCTGGAGTCCAGGGGATGGCTCAACGTTGGGCGTTTTTGACTCCCCAGCGGGCAAAGTGGGAACGGTCATATGCTGGGAAAATTATATGCCACTTTTGAGGACAGCCATGTACAATAAAGGTACTAGTTAAAGTATAATAATTAATTGCATACGTAATACGTTCTCAATTTAGTCTTGTAAATATTTCAGGTATTCAGATTTACTGCGCGCCCATGGCTGATAGCAGTGATAATTGGCAGCATGTGATGCGCACGGTGGCTCTCGAAGGTCGCTGTTTCGTGCTAGCTTGCAACCAATTTACCCGTCGCTCTGACTATCCCCCAGACTGTGAGTTTCCTAACGTGATCAGCGACAAGGAAGGAGATCGAGTTTTGTGTCGGGGTGGAAGTATGATTGTGTCCCCACTGGGGCAAGTGCTTGCCGGTCCCAATTATTCCAGTGAAGAGCTTCTCATCGCTGATATTGATGTGAATGAAGTGATCAGGGGTAAATTTGATTTGGACGTTGTCGGTCATTACAGTCGACCGGATATATTTACTTTGTATGTGAACGAAAGACCAAACCCAGGAGTCGTTACGAACTCGTCAACTACCTCCGCCAAACCGCCATTTGGTAGTGAAGATGTAAAGAATGTTTGAATAAATACATTTCTACATTTTTTCCTACGATATATGTATCGATTCATTTATTCAGGTTTGAAACCGCGAAAAGATTTGATTTGATCTCCAAACCAAATAAAATTCCACCTCCTACCAAACTAATTAGCAGCCACAAAAGTAGAATGGGAAACATTTTCAAGAAAGTAATCAGCTCATCAGTACTCCCTTTTGTGACATGGGGCATTCCATTGTCTACCTCTACCGAATGCAGATTGCCAATAGTTTGCCATGTCCATTTGCTCCAATGATCCCATTTGTTTGACATTCCACTCTCCTCGAATCTAGCTAGCGTTTCGATAACCCACTTCCGGTTGTTGGTACTCACTGTCCACATAGACAATGCAGAAGTTATCTGCTCCGGAATTGAATGGCAGTTACAATCTTTAACATTTTCCACAGAAGATACAATAAACTGCTTATATCCTCTCTTTTTCACTAGGTCGTCCTTCTGGTCTATTAACTCAGCATACTTCGAATGCTGATCGCTTAGAAATGTCGCAGAGTTTATGATATTCGGGAGCAGCGTATAATCAGAATGGAAAATAGTTTCTATAACGTTTGCGGGGTAACCAGCAGCTTCAAATTTAGGAATGAGTATTGACAATGAATTGCTCACATTTCCATTTGACCTTGGATACCAAATAAGCTTGTAGCCAGAGTCTAGCAATTGCTTTAAAGACAGAAGTGGCGTTTCCACCTCAGGCACTACCAAAATGCTTGTAACCACTTCAGCGTAAATGGAGCACAAAAGTAAGCCAGTAAGCGAAAGAAAAGCATAAAGAGCTCGATGATGAGTATAATATCCAGCTTGACCGGTAATATGTCCGACGATTGTCATAAATTCCAAAATGATTTCAAGCAGAATTCTCCTCCCGGAAGTAGCAATTGATGAAATTATCAAAAGGAAAAGAATCATGATCCAAATTTGCCATGGAAATGGGGCCAACCATAACTGGTAGTTGATTAACTCATTAAATCTCAGCATGCCCCAATATTCCACCACGCAGTAGAGAACTATCTTGCCCCCATACTCTGCATAATGCAAACCTGAAGACTGGCTAATATCAAGGGACACTCCTTCCTTAGTCAAGTGCATGGAGTTACTTGTGTGTATAAGCTCATCTGTGAAATATGGAACTCTGAAAACTTCCATTTCCATTTCATTGTAGATTTTGAATGTGATGTTGTGAACCTCTGCTAAGTAAATGATGGACATGATCTCCGTGGTGCATACAAATTGTAGGTTTGATTGACCAGCTACAAGTTTTGAACACGCATATCTGTCATCCGGATACCAGGTTAGGTAGTCGGGATACTTGATGAGGATTGGAGCATGAACAGTTTTTGAGGTGGATGAGGCGATACGAAATAATTGTTGGAACCATAATGTTCAGAGTCGACAAAGTCAAGATGAATCTGTAGAGTTTTTGATTTTATATGTGTAGGTATCGTTTTTTGTTCTGTTCGATTTTCGTTTGGTAGCAGACTCGCTGGCGATTGGTGAATTTCTGTAGAAGCTGCGACGTCTGCATACC
>JAQIXW010005064.1:0-10818 GCA_034700685.1 Willowsia buskii | reverse complement strand
ACACTCCAGTTGATATAAACAATGAACTAGATTAAGAATTTTTTTCTGAGATAGCTTCTGATTTCACTTTATCTACATTTTTAAGCAAATGAACATGTCGGTAGTTGGTGTAAAAATGTTGTCATATAAAACTGATGAATGCAACCTTTTGTACTCCTACTCCTTTGCTTGTCAGTGAGTTGCTTTCATGAGTTGCCTAGGCTGGTTTTATAGCAATTTGAAATAACCATTCGAAAATTTCTGACAGTAGTAGTGAGAGCTGTGAGAGGAAATGAGAATCACTTTAAAGCGTGTTGGCTCAAGTAAATACCTCTAGATGAATTGATTATGCTACAGATTATGTAATCGTATCGTATATCTATGTAAATGAGTAGTGAGTAGTGAATCTTATCTTTCTTACCTTCTCGATAAAAATAACGAAGTAAGAAGGAGAGACACGCTTGCTTGCAAGTCGTGAAAACTTTCGACAAAAATTATGAATGATAACAAATAATATTTAAGTTCTGAACAACGAGCAGAGGTAAAACTGCTAAAAGAGAAGACGTAGTGGCACTGGCACTACTACTGCTGCGTTGATTAATGTGTAGATTGGAAAACTGGAGGCAAAACCATCTTACAAACCGTATTTCATAATATGACTACGCATGTATGTGTACCAGCAGCACGTACTCTGGACCTTCTGATAGTCGCCCTGATTAAAATTCTCTTGTGTAAGCCAAAATTGTGTGTCTGGTTGGTCTGTTGGAAAACGCTGCGCTCTCTCAAGTCATTACACATAAAAAACGAGAGAATAGGCACACTGAAAGAAATAAAGAGCATAGTCACCCTCTCCTCTCTGAAGTATCCATGCTATTTTGCCCAGTTGTTGCTGTTGCGTTTCTGTCTGCTGATGATATTGATGATGCTGTGGAGCGGAATACCGATAGAGCTTAAGTGTAACGAAAACACTATTTTGTCTGTTAATCCGTAAAATAACAGAAAATATTACAAAAATGTCTGTCAGGTTTCATGATTTCGCTTCTTAATGCTTTAAATCAATTCATTCGTAAGCACATGAATTCAAGCCAATATACGTGCCAATATCTCCATAGGAAAGATTTAAATAAAAGGTTGAAGCAAAATTTTCAGCGATTTTTGTATTTCTGTTGCTCATTGTGAAATTTTCCAATGACTATCCAGCGTACATAGGTAGATATGCTTACAGATGCCAGAACTAGTTTTTTTTTGCGTTCACGTTTTTATTCTAAGCATTAATGAAGACTACTCTAAAGGATACTTATGGCTAAAATACTCGGTCAGATAGAGATATCGTTATGCGTTATGTTCAGCGAAATTCATCATCATCATCATCTTCGTGCTCAGTATTCATCTGTATTATCCATAAAACTAACACGCGATGCAAGAAAGATGTGAGCACAACAGAAAGCAATTTTTACAATTTCAACTGACTGACTTGATGTGGCAGTGTTGCTGATGATGATCCCTATCTGCATTAGAATATCAGATAAATATACAACAGCAGCACGTACTCGCCTGATTCCATCAGTGTTATTAGCACTTTTGCAGAGCATTCCCATACTTTCAGCCATATCCAGCAGAAAGCATTTTAAGTTTCTTTGTGTATCACCACGTTAGTAACTCAACCAACCAAAAATGTGTGTTGCCTTGGCATTGGCATTGAATGTAAACCTCTTCTGCAATTGATGCTAGTTTGTAGTTGTAGCTTACTGTTTGCCTTTTTACACAGTGCTTGTTAAATTGTATTGAGATATTTTCATGGCAAAGTAATTTAACGAACATGAATGCATGTAATTTTAACTTTGCAAAGATATATATCCAGTCAGACACATGGCCTTTTATGTCGATAAAATTGTCCATCATGAAAAAAACTTGCGATGATAAAAGTACGTGAGAACAGCCTGTATCAAATCCTACATGAGGTTTTCGTTTTTAATTATAATCGTTCCATAATGCTAAGTATAGTCATAGTTGGACTAAAAAGCTTTGACGAAATATGTGTGAGAGATCAGCTCGCATGACCACCTGAAATGTTTTAGGTGCGTTTGTTTTATTCATTGAAATAGGTGTTGACAAGATCTAAAAATCTAAGCCAAAAAATGAGGCTTCTTTTTTTTTTACAAAAAATAATCTTTTACAAAAAAATCAGTCATAAATAAAAAAAATATCAAGTATTTTAATTTACATTTTCAAGCGCATGAATGCGTTGAGCAAGAATAAAAAGATTGTGGTTAATATTACGCATTGATCAAATGCCATGAATATTCTACACTGAAGGAATGCATAGAGATTGTGTATGAATTTTCCAAAGATAGATTTAAAGATCTGGCATCCAGTTACATAATATGATGGCGTAGCATTATATTTTCTGATCTTCGAAGGTTGCAATGGCAATGCTTGCCTTGCCACAAACGTGCAATGCAATACTATGACACTGAAATAGGTTATAAATGTCAATATCACACAAATTAAATTGTAAATATGTAATTTTCTTTGTGTTGATAATAGTTTTGTTCTCTGGGAGCAAGGTCCAGGGTTTTTTCACGCTTGTAGTCCAGTCCAGATCAGATACGGAAATTATATGATTCTACTTGGAATCTGCTAGGTATTAGGTAATCAAATCCAAGCAGCATAAACCACAACCATATAACACCGATTATACATCAATCATATCTCTCTATTTTCCTAAAAATGTTGATGATATGAACGGATGAAAATGAAATATAGCCACTGTGGTTGTAAGTCGTGTTTATAAAATGCAGTTTTGCCTTTTCTTCCGTTGCGTCTTTATCGTCTTCATATAAATATTAAATGCAAAATATACAGCCAAAGGTGTAGTATGTATTTACACATTAAATTTTATTTCAGTTAACACAAAAACAGATAAACATAAAATAATTGCTCATTGCTTTTTTACTTTTGAAATTGATGCATGAATGCGTCAACTATGAGGTGCGGCTTACTGGCTTTATAATTCCATTGTTTACTATGAAGATATGAAATCTCCAATCTCCAAAAGAACTTTTTTCCTGTGTTGTGTTTCACAAATTATAGCAATGTTGAATGCCAGTCAAAACAAAGCCAAAACACGCCCATGGAAAGCACACACGCATATAAATACGATCAAAGATTAATATATTAAATACTACTATTTCTTACTTTTTGGTACGTCTACCCTTCCGCTGTTGCTTGGAATACTCACATAAAGAATACAAAAAATATGAAGGACTCTCTCTCTCTCTAAATTTATGTTCTTGTCAAAACGAAGTTAGATTTTATTCCATAAACATTATGCTCCACCTAGATAATCGTGACTTCAAGATTTTTTGTCATATCAGTTACACTTCAAAATACCTGAATTCTATTTAATTACAACGATCACTAATTAAAAATTATAAACACTCTTCTAATTTCAGTTTTGAGGAAATAAATTATAAATATTGAGAATAAAGGGACGCATTTATTTCCATAGAATCATTGGATTAAATTTGAATTTATATGCAACACGATTGACACGAATCGAGTTTTGTATGAATGCCTGTTTATTTTATCCAAAAACAATCCAATTATTTCATCAGAAAAGTTCATTATACAATGCTAAACTTACGATTAGAGTTTTAAACCGGGTATAAATCCATATATACATCTTTACCATTTGATAGGTTATTCAGACATTTTGTATGCTTGGAACTTGGAACTGAACTTTAAGGCATGAAATGTAATTTTTCAGTCTGCTTGCGTAAAGATTTTTATTGATTGCCATCGCTATCACACTCCTTTCACGTGTAAATTATGTACAACGACAGAATTTCAACAGAATCGAAAATAATATATTCTCTGTTGATCAAGGTCTTTCCAAAAACACTATACTTATCCATCAGGCATCATACATACATACATCTAGGGTTACAATATTCACAGACTTTGCACATAAAATCAAGGAAATTTGAATTTGGCTTCCTATTACAATATTATATAGTCAGAGTCGAGTTATCATGAATTCTGAATAGCAACATGTAGAGTGATGTCAACGTCAGCTTAGCATAGCAGAAAGTTTTTCAACAAGCAAATTCCGTCACTATATGTACCAGATATAGTGTACATTTCGATACATAACGGTCGCAAACATCTTCTAGTTACATACAAGAACTGAACTGTATTTCCTTACATCATTTCCCATTTTCCCCCATAAATACGAACATGATATAACTTCACGCAACGAATTTCTCCAGTAGTACCGGAAAAGATACCAAAATAAAGGTACAGGCTGCATCTAAGGGAACTTGTAGCATCATCTTCTTCGTTAGACGCGATTTTCTTGCAATCAGAGTGATCGTGGAAGTGGTACCGGCAGTGGTGGTACTACTTCAATACGCAATCACCATCCCGAGCTAAAATAGAACAACGACTAAACCACACTAGTTGCATTTTTGGCTGTCTTCCTGGCAGCAGAAGACTTTGAAGTGCTCAGACAAGAAGGAAATGTTTTGCAGAGTAAATGCTTAAGTTGTAACGTTGTAAGTTGGAAATGGGAGTAACAAGGAAAGAAGACATTTCCTTGCAATACGGATTATGATGATGACGTTAATAATATGGTGATTCACCATGCATTTTGATAATAATCATAATAACGTGTGTACTCGGTTCCTGTAAAGTAAAAGTAATCGTTCCATAAATATTCATCCCGTTCATCATCAAGATTTTGAACATGTATCTAGTAGTGAATAATTAGCTACTAAAATGCTTGTTAGATAAACAAACACAGGGACGGGTATGTCGTTGAGAGATTTGTAAGTTTCATAGGATTTGTCTCACGTTATTGCTATACCTATACACTATGCAATTTGTTCAACCCTGAGTGGCGTCTTATGGCTGACGTCATACATATGTACTTGTTCCTTTCATAAGCAGTTTCTATGAGAAACTTATCAATCACTACCAGACACGAACGTTAAGATGTAATCCTGGCATGTTACATAGTATATATGTAGCAGCAACAATGCTACATAGCTGCGAACGGAAGTGATTTCTTAAAACCGTAGAGTTTGCTAATTACCCATAGATGTTTAGTATTTGCATAGTAGTTCATCATGGTTGCCGATTGTTATGCTGCGATATTGTTTTTTAATTAATTGAAATCAAGAGATGTATTAGTTGTAACGGATGCCTTATTACATGTCCTTAATAATTTTTTATATGACCGATGCACACTAACAAGTTTTTAAAATGTACTATACGGACTGCAGAAACTGTCACCCGTCACGTCAAATCGATTTCCAATTTTCAGTCTCTGAGACGACGGAGGTGAGGTTCCAATCCCTGTTTGAAAATTGGAAGTTTATTCTTCAAAAACGAATTCATCTAATTTGCTTATTCAAAAGTATGATTTTGCCAAAACGCACAGAAAGAGTCAGAGTATGACATTTTTTCTCTTTCTTTCTCTTTCATATGACATTTTAATATAATGTATGTATTTCTCTGATGTATTTTCCGACCACAGTATGCGAATAATGAACACAAAACCCTCGTTGCTCGTGAATTTACCACAAAATGCATATATTGTATAACCCGAACCGAACACCGGTAGCAGTTTGTTTTGCAACTTATTATCTTCTTTAGTAAATGAGAATCACTAGAAAAAGTGTAATTTTTTGCACACAAGACGATATTTTATTATAAAACAGGCTTTGCAAAACCAGGACCATTTAAGTAAATACTTTTACAGAAGATATATATTTTACATATTTATAAATAAGAACTTCAATCCTGCTGATGAATTAACCTTTAAATAAGTCAAAACGAAAATGAAATGTTGCTTTGCTAGGAAACCTCAGCCCAATGATTGACGATTATGAGGTCCAGGGGCGTATAGGAATAATAATATTTAAATGAAGGAAGCATAAAGTTTTCAAAACATTAGAAAATAGCAATTTGATCGTGCTACCCATTTTTACAACAGTATAGTTTAAAGATTTTTTTTAAAGTACATATTCACGCGACGGGAGAATTATCGGTATATCTCAAGGAGTGAGAGTTCATGAATTGCTGTTTGACATACTCCCAATATTGTTTCCTGATTGGATCCAGATGCTCTATCAAACTTTGCAGAAGCTGCAACCATTCAAATTTTTACAATGTTTACCTTACCAATGATTGACGATTGACTTAATAAAGTACGAATATTTTATTGCACTCACAGTACGGACTTCCTGATACATATTTTCATCTCCTTCGCCACATCTAAGTAAATCGTCGACGACTTCAACATAAAGGGCAAAAAATGGGACGCTGGTTATTTCCGATTCGACCATGGCAGTCCTAATCCGTATAGCTATCTCTTTCTCAAGTGTAAGTTTAAACTCGCCGGCTAGGCTAATTAGGCTACATTTAAAGAGATTGACACAAATTACCTTAATTTAGCAACCAACCAGAAGTCAATAGAATAATTTTAGCAATAACTTGCAGTTTTCAAAATCATCATACCCACGTAAATAGCTATAAGGGCTTTCATTTGCTAGAGCGTATTTTATGAAGTTCCACGTTTCCAGCAACTCCTTCAGAATATTCTCTTTTGAAAAATTTTTAAGATTTACAAAAACAAAATGTCTCTGGTTCCATGCAGAATTATTTCGGACATCATCCATAAGAAGGGTATTGATGTATTCCATTTCCATGGAGAAATCTCTATGAAACGCAAATAATAAAAATATGTTAATGAATGCAAAATAATGACGGCTTCATTCCACATTTAATTCCTGGAGCACTGTATATTATGTGAGAACCTACTTGAAAACGCTTAAAATCCATTGGCGATGTTGCCACGCGTGGTAGTTTTTTGCATCAAATGCTAAAATATGTTTTGTCAGTTGAAGCTCCCGTTTGAAGATAATATTTTGTCTGTCTTTGTCAGTGACTTTCATGGTTTTGGACACCTCATCGTAGCCCACAGCCCATGTCACCAGAGCCTTTTGATGGTGCCAGACTTGGTAATTTTTCTGATTATTTTCTATCATCCTCTCGCAAAAGGTGAACTCCTTCTCAAATTCTTTGTCGAGGCCATTTTCATCTATTACTTTGGGGACCCCTAATGCCTCTAGTACGTCTCGTCTGCGTAAAACATAAAGTTATGTAGACAATTAGAAACTCATCGAGTAACTGACAAAATCATTGCTGTATTCAGTATTGTTCGTCACTGCATATACATTTTACTGGTACCTCAACTGCCAGACTGTGTAATTGGCTGCGTTTAAGCTAATGGCATCACAGGTAAGACTTAGGACACGAGGTGAGTGCTCCCCAGACAATATCACTCCTCTCACGTAATCATATACGTCAGCAACTGTAAACGAGGCAAAAAAATATCCTCCAATTTGAACACATTTACCATAAATTACATGACAAATTCAACTTAATTATCATTCAAGACGCTCAACTTACATTGTTCGGAATAATCAATTGAGACGACAGGGACGGGACCTTCGTCGGACGGAATGGGTTTAACATCTTGCCACTCGGGTCGATCTTTATAGAAAATATGTGACCCAGTATTTGCCTCATCATCAGAAGAAGACATAATTTTTAACTACCTATCTCAAAACACTTGTCAATTCAGAATCCCTCCTATTTACACTCACTTTTAGAGAAATAATAGGAGCTCTACCCTATGGAATGTTTCAATCTTTCAACTGTCTTCTCGCACCACTAGTTCTTTCCACTTTCCACTTTTTTTAAAAACCACTTTTGACTTTCGCTTAAAATTTTAGAAAACTCACTATTTCAAAATGTTTGTCAGCTGACAGTACAAAAAAGGATATAATCCACTCAGTTTTGCGTGGGCTTCACTTTTAAGCTTAAGTTTGAGTTTGAATTGTACTAACTTCACTTGTGCAGAGAAGAAAAGGCAATATTATAAGAAGATGATGATATCATGAATGATGCCGACGGAAAGTGTACTTTTAGCTTAAGGGGGCATCCACTGAATATTTTAATCAAAATTGTCTCAAGTCACCATTTACTGAAATCACGGTTCAACTCAGTGTCTAACGATAGTCAATTTTTGAAGTTATAATTTAATCACAGTTATAAATTTGTCTTTTAATGTCTTTTTAAACCACTGAAGCTGCCACTCCAGAAACCTCGGATGTTGAGGCAGTATATTTTGGCTATTTGGTTGTTATTGTTGTTGTCGTGTGTGTATGGGAAAAGATGAGTGCAGCTGCAGCAGCAACAAAAACATCAGGTCAAGTATCATTCAAGCTTTTAGGATTTTTCCATTGCGACGTAAGCTAAAAATGGGAAAAGTTGGAAGAGAACGAATGCCGAACAAGTTGATTAAATTGGAAAGGTTAGGACAGCTATCTTCGTTGCTGAGCAGGTTCAACCAACTGCATTAAATGCAAAGTTTGCTTCTTTTGTGAATCTGACGTTCGAGTAACGACACAGCGATTTTCATTTGACGACGAATAAACCAAGACAGGCAGATTGAAAGTAAAGTGGGGTGGTGGCAATAATAATATCTATGTGAAAAGGAAATGCGGGTGATGTTATCAGAAGGAGGATAACCGCCATTCTTTCTGAAGTTGGTCAGTAGTTATGGCACGTGACGAGTCGGAGAGACGTCCGCAGTAGTAGCGGAGATTATCAATTTGGCACATATGTACCAATGCCCAAATGAAGATGACATTAAGGCAGAGCACTGTAACAGTTAGGAAAGGATTCTTTATTAGAGTTATATGTATTGTGTTTTTCTGCACACTTATCTTTTATGCGATTCACTTGTACCGGAAAGTATACAGTTTGTCCAGTGCGAGGAAAACTTACTTTATTGGTAGTAGTAGACTAGGAAGTGGCGCAGGTTCTGGAGATTCTTTTCGTAGTGACGTTATTATGATGATGGAGCAAGGCTTTGTGGGACCTGGTTCCTCTGATAGGGGGGATGCTGCGGGTGTTGGTAATGTACCTGGAATGAATAATGAGCCACAAGGATCTCCAGTGGTTAACTTGAAACACAAAATGGTACATTTTGATCTCAAAGGAATGCCTCCTACTGTGGAGGCTTACAAGACACTTTTCCCGTTCTTGAAGAATATCGGAGTAACCGGGATACTAATGGAGTATGAGGACATGTTTCCATTTCATGGAAGATTAGCGGGAATTGCTAATCGTGCGGCGTATAATGTTTCGGACATTCAAACTATTTTGGGGCTGGCGAAAGCGAATAATTTGCAAGTATGTTGTAACCCTTCATTCTTCATTTACATTAGTATATAAGAATGGAATCAAAATTCTAATAAATGTATATTCTTGTCTATTTAATTGTTTTTAAGGTCATTCCATTAATACAGACGTTTGGTCACATGGAGTTCGTTTTGAAGCTTGAAGAGTTTGCTTACTTGAGGGAAGTTGCAAAATATCCGCAAGTGATTTGTCCTTCAAACAGTACTTCGATTGAGCTGATTAAAGAAATGGTAGATCAAGTGATGAGTCTTCATCCTGACGTGGAATACCTGCACATTGGATCTGATGAAGTTTATTACCTTGGTCTTTGCCCCATCTGCAACGAGCGGATGACTCGTCTCAAGATGGATCGCCCAGATTTGTTCCTCCATCACGTGACACACGTCGCCACCTATGTCAAAGAAAAGCATAAGGTGCAACCGTTAATGTGGGACGATGAGTTTCGCAATCTGGAGGAACGAGTCATACAACGCTACGGTGTGGGAGATTTGGTCGAAATTGTGGTATGGAACTACCACACCGACGTTGCAAATCAAGTCCGTCCGAACATTTGGCAAAAGTATTCCACAATTTTTAAGTCAGTTTGGGTCGGGAGTGCATTTAAAGGTGCCAATAAACCCAACTCTATCGCTGTGAATGAGACACAATACTTATCCAATCATTACTCCTGGATGGATGTTATCTCCGAGAATCAGAATATCATTAACTTTAAGGGGGTATTCCTCACGGGGTGGCAGCGTTATGACCATTTTTCGGTGTTATGTGAAATATTTCCGGTAGCAATACCATCCTTGGTATCTTGCATGTTCTACTTAAGCTCTACTGGACAACAGCCGAGAATGGAGAAAATATTTTCTATCGCGTCAAGCTATTTGGACTGCGGACCAGACATGATGTTTTGTCAGTTTCCTGGATCTCAAATTTATAATGAGGTTGTTTCCCTGACTGCACTCCAGGTATAATTCCTTAAAAATTACGCTTTCTGAAATGAATTAAAACGATTGAAAAAATGAAAAGAGTTGGAAAAATCTAATCTTTTTGATTTGGTATTTAGAATTCTATGAAAAGGATCAAAGAGGGGCATGCGTTTCTTGGGTGGACTCAGAACATCAACCTTCAGCTTCAGTTTTCCAGTCCTGCCCTGGTTGAACCTGTGCTTCAAGAAATTATGAAATTACGAATGGAGCTACAGCGGCTACAAACGAACCTGATAACTGCTTTAAGTTCAATGTTTCCGCAATGGAGCGTTCAGGAATGGATGCTTACCCACTTTCATCCACTCGCGAACGAAGTGGCTACCCTTGAAGAGGGCTTGAGTAAACTTTCCAGAAAAACTACATTCCCAGTAAGACCTCTTCCATTATCACTGTCATCGTCTTCATCTGACGACGCTGCAGGAACGTCGGAGGAACGTCGTCTCCTTGGTAATCTCGTGTAGCTAATTTGGTAATGTACAATTAACAGACCCTTTCTCCTCCACTGTAGTACATGTGGCTCAATTTGGAGCTGTGATTACGTCATTATTTGTTGACCTGTGTAGTGTCATATTATGATTATGTAAGA
>JAQIXW010005063.1:0-10821 GCA_034700685.1 Willowsia buskii | reverse complement strand
CTCCCAGTCGCTCTCCGAAATCCCCTCTGGAGATGGCGATCTTGAAGATTCGTGGAGGTCACTGCGGTCACAAAGGGCCGACCTCAGAGCTATAAAAAATATGAAGGCGTGGTTAGCTGCGATTAAGTTAAAAATTCCAACCGGAAGAATTCCCCACTCACCTGAAAATGCTTGACTGGTGAATGTAACCGTCATGGAGATTACTTCCGTTATGAACGTTTCAAAGCCCATTTTTTATTCTCACTTTTTACACTATTGTCTAATTTTCAGTTGATTTTCTTCTGTTCAAAAAATATTCAATTTGGAATTTGCTGTAAAGTATAATGTGAAGTGACAAAAAGAGAAAGTAAGACTGGAAGGGTGAAAAAAGAGAGAAAACCTCGTGTTGTGGAAACTAGAAAGCAGTATCGAATGAGTCATGACAGAACTCTTCCCTGGCAATTGTGCCGAAAGGGGGCATTCACAAATGATGTCAGACATAAAACCATTTTATGACATGTTACATTAGCGCTAAAACCTACCCCTTCCCCCTCAGTTTGGAACGTCATTGTTGGATAGCCCCAGAGAGAGAAACGTGGATCTGGAAGACGGAAGTGGACAAAGACTTGCGATTGACGTAGAATGTGCGTGTGCAAAAAAAGTCTACGTGTGTCTGCTCAAAACTGCAATCGATTATATGGGATCAAACTGATAATAAGTGTAAAGTTGGAAGGTGCGAGATACATACATAGTTGCTTTTTTAATGTGTTTTTAAACGTAAATTCACTTTCATACACAACTTTCTCTAATCTAGTCTTAAGTTATCGTGCGAAAAATTATTAATTGAGAATTATTTATTTCATCCGAATCTCAAAGTGTGACAACCAAACTAAGATTTTTTAATTATTTTATTTATTCAGTTCCAAATTTATTAAACACTTACTTAACGTATTAGCAATTAGATTAAATTGTTCAGTCAGAACTTTATGAGTAAAAGTTTCGCTGAAGACACAAAGCAGCAGTCTAATTTCCAAGCGTAGAGAAAAAACCCACCTGTTGAAAGTAGCATGCAATGATGTTCGCTTTTACCATTGCAAAGTAGAGAATAATATGGGCAAGGAGAAACGAAAGGCGATGCTCAGAACGCCAGAACTGCTCAAATGACATAAGTACACTTTTTATGCCTATTATTGTGGCGGTTAGGTATGTGTTGTTGGCCAAAATAAAATCCTCTCCTCGAGTTTATTAGCGATTTTAGTAATTTGCAGAAATACCTATGCATAGCAGCTACATTGTTAAATAAACATCATATTGCATTAATTTGTAAAATAATATTGAAATCCACCTATCGATTTCCAGTGGTCGGGATTTTAATCAAAGAAAATATTTACATGCATTAGGAAGTCAACAATGGGTGTCTTGTCTTCAAATTCAATGTAACTTGTCATATGTTTGCCGATATAGTTTTTATTAGATAAATTTTCTTCTTGATCGCGCCAATATTTTCAAGCTGAGTGAGTTAGCAGACGAATTATGATGATTTTAAACAGAAATTTCTATGAAATGCCATGCTTAACAGATAATGTGAATATTATTATATTTACGGTAAAAACGAAAGGCAAAGATGAGTAGATTGAAATTGCCTATTTAAGTAGCAAAAATTATGTGAAAATCTTTGTTATTTCTAAACTTACTAACTTATAGAATAGATGAGACTTGTTTAGTAACCGAATATCACAAATTACATATAATCAGAATTTCAAATTAAGAAACTAATCTGTTAGACGCGTTGATCTGAAGGTAGATTTCTAAAAATTGGATCGTGGAACTTAATCAAAATTATATCCTCTCTCTTAAGCTTGTATTTTTTGTGAAATTTACGAAAGTATTAATATTGTCAAACATGGGGAAATGCTAAATGAAATATTATATAATTTCACTTCTTTTGTTAGAACTAAAAATGCATCCAGATCAAGTCAAAGTCAACAAGATGCTCAATCACTATGGTAAAGATATATTGTGAAGGCCATTAGTTTGCGTCCAGTAATTTGATTAGTTTTACATTTCATTTTAAAGCCATTTCAGGTGCTTCACAAAACTCAAAACGGTAATGGGTAATCAAAGGGCTTAGAGGCTTAGTTATAAGCAGCTATGAAGTTTTTAATTGATGATTTCTAGTTCCAAAATTTCCTGCTTTTACAATAGATTTTAGAAGTAGTTAAACTAATTATAATAGCATATTGTAATAGTGCTAAGTACTAAGAAAATGAATGCAAGGCGGCAGCGGCTGAAGCAAAAAAAAGAAAGTAGAAAACATCATTAAATATTACGATATTTTTAGCTTTGTCACGCGATTCCCCCTCACCATGCTTATACACTAATGGCATTATATAAACTTACAATATATATTTTTAATGAAAATTTTCATCTAAAACCAAAACTATGTTCGGAGCTTTCAACAACAATTTTCTGCTTTTTTATTATATTCAATGTCATGCCAAATATAGGTTCATTCCAGCGCCAAAATGGGTATGAATTCTTTATTTAAATCATGTAATATAATTTTGTTTTTCTTACTAGTTTTCAAAATCGACTGCTTCTTAATGCTTGCAAAAATAGTCAAAGGTTTCTATAATCATATAATTCATATAATTAAATGTCATTTGGAAAATGTCATTAAATTGAGACATTAATCCAAAACATGCTTAAAAAACGGAATGGCAAATACTGAACTATATATTAGTACCGAAGTTACGAAACGGGTTCCCATCCAACAAAAAAATTTTTCTTCAAATACATCACAACACGCTATTTTCACGGTCAACAGTCAAGAAGACAGTTAGAAGAAAATATTTCGATACACAACTTCTTTCACTTTTTTTATTCTAAATCTTGTCAAACGCCTCTAAACACAAAACACTAAACAGTCTAAAATGGCAAGAATTACAGAGTACCAGCGCCACATCTGGCAAATCCTCACATACCTCGCCTTCTGCCGATACTACGTGATTCGTGACCATAAAACCGGGAATTTTCGAATAAAAAAGGCCGGTCGAGTCAGACACTTCATTTACTACCTATTTTGGACCAACAGCATCATAAAAATTACCTACTGCATACTAGCCTACAGAGGATACTTGCCTGTGGAGGTTCACTTTCTTGACCAAATGACAATGGTCGATTGGTTTCTCTGCTGTTCAGAAGTGCTTCAGGAGACACACATGCTATACTGGAAGTATCCCATGTTTGAGATCCTCTGTGCAAACTGGAGAATTCAAGAGCAAGTCTTTCATCGACTTGGATCTCCCAAACATGTGGAGGAAAGGATTCTGAAGAATGATCAAAGTCTCGTTTGGATGCACACGTAAGCATTCAAATTAAGAAACTTTAATGATTTATAAAATTAATTATTTTTTTGTTCTTAGGTTTATCATTACGGTTGGTGTTATCGGATTCATCATTCAGTTTTACATTGCCCCAAAATACGCAGCTCAGCTTTACGCTGTTGTCCCTTATGACAACTGGCTTTTGCGATTTATCTTTTGCATGCATGAAATATCCTTCATATATCACATCTGGATTCATCAAGCATTTTCCATTGTATTATGTGAAGTTTACGCCAACAGTTACACTCATATCATAAGAGAAATGACGGACACATTGGAACGACTCATTGACTTCGGACAAATAGATGAAAAGAAAGTGACGCTAAAGAACCAGAACAAAGCGACGAGGGAGTTTATGAAGAAATCAGTTTTTAAGAGGAAACTGGATCCTGCGTTTGTTGCCCCCGGAACAAGCTATAATATCATGACGCTACTTCATGATTATCAGAGTATGATGATCGCTACGACTCAGTTCAATTCCTGGTGTGGGAAGTGGATGGGACCTACGATGTGCTCAAATTATTCGCAGTTTGTGTGTGACGTTTTCATCGTGATTCAATTGCTGAAAGAGCCAGAAACTGATGCATTGGCTGTGTTTTCATATGGAGAGGATGCGTGTGCTGGGATGTGGGTTTTGATACGAATGCTTATGATCATTTCAAGATTGTATCCAGCCTCTGAAGATTTTCTTGGTATGCTGAGGAGATACATGGCTTTTGATACTCCGTTAAGGTCATATTTGGTGAGATATGAAAAAGGGTTGAAAATCATTTCAACGAGTTTGGGGGGAATTAAGACGAAAGGAGACACGGTGCCGGAAGGAATTCATCTTTTGATGAGTTGGTATGTCAATGCGGCACTGTATCAGAGACCGTTGGATCGCTTAACTTAAAATGTACAAAATAATTTATGGTAGTTCAAAATGATCTGGAATTTGGGTTAGTATGAAAGCATTAATTTACTGTATAAATTTATCAAATATATATTTACATTTACTTCTTTAAATTTAATTGATTAATTAATTTAAAAAATTGAAGCAGTTTAAAAATAAATAAGATGATGTGAGAGAAGTACAAATACATATTTGCACTTCTCTTACATCTGCACATGCTTTAAATACTTATCACTATCAAAAAACTTGTAAAGGCGTTGCTGTATATTATTTTTTAGAAATTTTACTAACATTTTTTTCATAAACTCTATGCGAGTTGATACAATTGACTAGTAATTACCATTTATATAAGCCTATTTATGTCCCCAGAGAAAGACATTTTTAACAAATGCAATATAATCCGCTTATCCTACACTCATTAAAACTTTACTTCTCATAATTTATTTTTTCCATTAAAACTGCATTTTGTCTATGTCAAAGACAAACATTGCCAATGGACAATTGTTTTCGCGTTCTAGGTGCTTCGTGTTGGACATGTATAATTTGAGTTTCTGTGAATTTATAAGGTATATGGGAAGGCCAAAGTCAGTTTTCAGTCTGGATAATGTTAGATTATTTATAAAGTTTAAGAAAGCCATTTATGCACTAGTCTGATGTATTAATGGTTATACACCTACGTAGAAATAGAAAGCACCTTCATGTGGGAAATTACCTAGTTGAGTTTAAATCTGAAAAAGTTATGCTATTTACATTAGTGAAAAAAGTTGCTTAGAAATATCAGATGCAGACATTCATCATAACAAATCAAATGAATCGACGATCGAAATGCATTGTTTATTCTCCCAAATCTAAATATACGTTATATATAAGCTAACAATTAAGATAATAATGCGATTGAGCTTGAAAATTACATGTTGACTTGTTTCTTTAGTGTTGTTCTACCTTCTTCCTATTATTTATTTACTTTTATCTTCACGATCTTCATTTATCCAGTATTCTGGAAAACCTCAAAGTCACTTTACACGCACAATTTTTATATCTTGATTAATGTATGTCCAAAAGATAAGGATGTCTTCAAAATGAGCGAACAAAGAGCAAAGGTGAAACCTCAATGTTAGTAATGTAGTAAACTACAAGTTTTGTATGACCGGTGTAGAATTGTGTAGAAGTTAAACTCCGCATCATAACTTGTTTCTATTCACGACTTAATAATGCACTTAGATCTTGTGTTACAAGTGACGCTTAAGGTGGCAGTCATAATAAAGCAATTGAATTGACGTGACGGCGACGGCATCCAAGTGTCTAATAAAATATTGCATAATGGAGCTGAAAAAGGATCCTGAAAGTAAAGTGGAGAAAGTACGATATGATGGCATGTTGCTTCGTGAATTACAGGGCTTTAAAAATAAGCAATATTGACACGCACAATTAATTGGAAACAATGAGAAATATAGCATAAGCAGAGTGGTTGCGTTATCCCTATTATAGGTAAATGGGCCCGGAGCTTTTCGTCAGTTTTATAATATGAGCATTTTGTAGAAAAATAACCGTGTTTATGGTTCCCCAATATAAACATGTGCTTATTTTACATCTGCATATTATGAAAAATTGCAAAAATGTTTTTAAAATAGTTTTCTCTTTCAATAAGCATGTAAAGTTGTTGTCTATAATTCTTACGCAACTTTTAATAAAAATTTTTGAAAAACATTATGCAAATTTTATTAAAATGATGGCTTAAATTTCTTGTTGTTTTTTTTAGTATAATCAGCTTATTTTTGTACCCAAACAAAGATAATTTTTGAGTATGCATATACAAAGGTATGCCTTTAATATTGTATTTCGTGATGGATATGTAAATATGTTTTTCTGTAAACCCACTACAAAAACATCATATAAAATTGATAACTATCTAAGGTAAAAAGCATTGGGAAGCCATGGGAGAACCGAAGTCTGCTTTTAGCTTGGATTATGTTTCATTATTTATAAGAATTAAGAAAGTCATTATCAAAAGTATTAAAGAATATACATCTAAAAAGGCAACTTCCTATGAGATATTACAAAAATAATTGAGTTCGAACATGAAAAAATATTTGATGCCATATTAAGAGAGAAACGTTACAAAAAAGACGACAGGCATTTGGCATAAATAATCAGATGAATTGATAGTGAGATGTGTTGCTAATTTTCCCAAATATAAATAAAAGTCATTCATGAGATTGTACAAAATAACGATTAAGGTAATCACATAATCGAGCTTACAAATTTCATTCCTACATTATATAGATACTGTGATTAATAGTGGTTTTATAGCTTCATTGGTTATGTTCTTAGCGATCATTGGACCACTAGAACTTGAATATTTTGAATCACTCTGAATTGGTGGTAATGCCCATCATAGTAAAACGTTTTGCTAAAATTCAGGAGTCTGACTAGAAGAAGTTCGTATTTTCATAAGGAAATTAGTAGCATTTCAAGAATACAACTTGAGATTCAATATCCTTACGGACATATTGACTATCATTCGTTTATGACGTATTTTGATAACTGTCTCAACAATTTATTTATGCTACTTATGCTATTTATGCTATTTATGCTACTTTTCTAAAATTAAACAGTTTGTTCAATCAATTCTTTTTTAAATACTAGCGAAAGAAAAATATTAACTAATTTATGACATTTTATGACATATTGTAAATTTAATGTATTTCATTGAGTTTGATAAGAACAAAACCTGATTTAATAAAACTGCTATCCATTTCTAATTACTTTGCCCCATGTTCGTTTTTATTATTGTTAAGAAATACCATAAATTCATGTGTGGTCGCGCTATTGCTGTGAACAGCCGACTTTTTTCATCTATTGGCTACTTTTATGTCTTGTACAAAGAGTGTTTACAGATAACAGTATTTCTTTTTGAATTTAATAGAACGCATAGCCTGCATGTCGTTCACATGTAATCCAAATTGTCCAACCCAGTTTAATGATCGTAGTTTAAAATAGCGTTTCTATTTACAACGAGATTTGCAATAAATATACTTTACTTTGTGAGGTTTTTCATATATGGTTATTAATCATTAAAATGACGAATTGACCGTACAAAATTACTTTCTCCCACGCATTTTACTAGTTTTGTCTGGACATTTTTGTAATTGTCTTTGGAACTGTTGTTTGCATAGTAAATTGCAAATACTCTGCGTGTAAGTTAATTAAAGGCTTGTTAAGACTGTTAAAATATCATTTTAAAAACTAGTCTCGGGGAGAAAAACATGATATACAATTCATTTGTTTACCAGCAAAAATGTTCAAAAAATGTATACTACCATAAAGAAAATGGCTTTTTGTACCAAAATATCCTCTAAAGTTATAAATAAAACTTTGCTATGTTTTTTTTCATTTCAAAGTCAAGCACTACTAATTATTCAAGTGTGTTCACGCTGCTTTAAGCTCATTAGGGACCCATGTCAAATTTCAAAGTTTTGTGAGTATTTTTCGACACTCGCCCACAGCTACTGAGATACCAAAGCATCATACAAAATGCATTTAAATGATTGATAATTAGAAAACCGTCAAATAAACAAAACACTTATAACTCAAAATTAGAGGGCAAAAGTCTGTTTTCTGCATGGCTATCATGATTTATTTATGAAGTATATACACATATTCTTCTTCGCTTTCACCAAGAGCTTACAACTTACAGTATTAGCATACTTCATGATAAGTGATAGTCGCCTGATATATTAATTTCATGGAAAACAGGGAACAATTTCATGTTTAAGTGGCCCCCTATTATGACTATGACTGACGGACGCGCAGTAGGAAAGAAGGAAAATTAGAGGCATTTATTTCGCCCACTACCTCCAAATAAGAGTTAATTTACAATAAGCCATGTTTTAAATATTCCATTTCGATATGGTAGAATTCAACAAAGCCTAACGTCTATTTTGTCTAAAACTTTCCATTTCAACTTTCATAATCACTCTACTTACACTTGACCTAAGAAACCATACAAAATAGTGCTAGTTTGCCCTTCAAGAAAGCCAGTGGAGTACTACACATTATCCAAGCTTTCTAAGAAATACTGGAATTTTGAAACCAATTTTGAAACAAGTCATGGCAAAAATAACTGAATACCAACGTCACATGTGGCAAATCCTCAGTTACGTTGCTTTTTGTCGCTTCTACATCATTAGAGACCCTGAAACTGGAAATTTTCAAATAAAAAAGTCTGGTCGCTTGCGACTCTTCATTTATTACGCATTTTGGGTGAATGGAATCACAAAAGTGAGCTACCTCACAATGGCTTACAGAGGCTATCTTCCAGTTGAGGTCCATTTCCTTGACCAGATGGGAATGTGGGACTGGTTCCTCTGTTTTTCACAATTCGTGCAAGAGACTAACATGCTATTTAGGAAGTATCCCATGTATGAAATATTGTGTGCAAATTGGAAGATTCAAGAGCGAGTGTATAAACGACTTGGATCTCCAAAACATGTGGAAAGAAATATTCTCAAAAATGACCAGAGTCTTGTGTGGATGCACATGTAAGAATAATTGCTCATCTTAAAATTTCATTTTAAAAAACTTAACTAATTATATTTTTAACAGAGTAATTGTTTCTGCTGGTGTTATCGGATTCGTCATTCAATTCGCCATCGCTCCCAAATACGCTGCTCAACTCTATGCAGTCGTTCCTTACGACAATTTGCCATTAAGAATAATTTTCTGTTTGCACGAAATGTGCTACGTGTATCACATTTGGGTTCATCAAGCTTGGTCTATAGTGCTTTGCGAGGTGTATGCTAACAGCTATACTCAAATCATGAACGAGATGACTACAACTCTTAAAAAACTGATTGACCTTGGCCATCGATATGACGATGAGGAAAAGCTGTCTGAAATAGCAAACGTTACAACAAAAAATTTCTATAAAAAATGCATTTCTAAAAGGAAACTAGATCCTAAGACGGTTGCACCAGGGACAGATTACGATATCATGACATTACTTCATGATTATCAGAGTATGATGATAGCCACAAATCAGTTTAATTCCTGGTGTGGGAAACTTATGGGACCAACGATGGGCTCAAATTATTCACAATTTGTGTGCGACGTTTTTATGATGATTCAGCTTCTTAAGGAACCGGAAACTGATGCACTCGCTGTATTTTTCTATGGGGAAGACGCATGCGCTGGAATGTGGATGCTGTTTCGAATGCTAATTATCATTTCAAGATTGTACCCAGCGTCGGAGGAGTTCCTTCATGGGTTAAATCAATACCTGAGTTTTGACACACCGTTGAGACCGTATCTACTAAAATATAAGAGAGGCCTGAAAATAATTTCTACGAATTTGGGGGGAATGAAGACTAAAGCGATAACTGTGCCGCAAGGAGTTCATGCACTTATGAACTGGTATGTGAATGCAGCTTTATACCAAAGACCTTTGGATCGTCGTACGTAAATTGTACTTGCAACACTTCAGAACACTTAATTAAGCATTGTCTTATTTACACTTACGTGTCAATGGTTGTACTAAAATGTCAGCAAAATAAATTACTTATCTTACAAATACAAATCCATATTATGTCGGTCTAAACCCTTTAAGCACATAAATAAATTAGAACCTACCACTCATCAATTGTCGTTCTTCGGATTTTATGAATAAACATTACATTTACTGCTTGTTTTGAACTCTCCACTTTAAAATTTTTACTTTATACTTTAAGTTCATATTCTTAATTAAATCTTCCCTATTTCTCAACCGAGTTTACTGTACTGTGCATTTGGACAGGCAAATTCAAACAGACAAAAATATCGAGAAAAAAACAATTAATTTTTTTAAAACGTTTTCTAGCCAGTAAGAAAGTGCAATAATGATGCTTTCTCTTGCTTGCATGTAGTTAACGAATTACGGTTGACTATTTAGCATGAACAATCATCACTTATGTCATTAAATTGTTTTGATAGAGTTCATAGACTCCAAAAATGACAAAATAGTACTTAAATGTGTATATATTCAAAATTATATGTGACGTACTATTCAATGATAAAGGAGTATCATGAATAACCATTTATAAAATCAGTGTGTAACTATAATTGTATATTAGCCTCAATTTTTGAGCATATGAATTGTTTATGGACTATAGTTCCTATGTTTCTAAACACAATAATATTGAACTATTACCATTACCTCCATTACCTAGTTCAAATCTGTGTACAAATTGAGATTTATATTTAAAGTTACACGGAGATATGATATGCAAAGAGTATTGTGTGAATGGGAATCCTACGAGGAAAATGCAAAAAAAAACTAATAATTAGTAGAAAAAGTATAAATCCTACTTGATTTCAATATTGAGAAGCATGTGTCCACAACAAAGGCAACACAATGTGCTTTGAGCCAGTTCGATGCCTGAATAATATTCCATGCATGCACAAAGACTATGATTATCTGGCTTGCCTGGTTGCCTGTAGAGCATTCAGACATGCTGATGCATGTGAGGTAAACAAAATTATTAGTGAGGATCAAGAGGGAAATTAATGAGAGTTCATTAAATTATTCTT
>JAQIXW010005062.1:0-10821 GCA_034700685.1 Willowsia buskii | reverse complement strand
AGAAAAAAAATTTTAACCCTCCATAACCCGTTAAACCGTTAACTTGTAAAATAACCAGGTCTATTTGAATACCCATAATTAGTTTTCTCCGTTATCCCCTTACTATCGTATCCGTTGTATGCATATATACTAAACTACTACTCTCTGGTTTGAATAATACAAAATTTAATTCCATAAGGGCTCTCTTAGGGTTGAGCAAGAAAAAATATATTTTACAACTTTGCAGATATGAATATGAATACATAATATTGCATAAAACCAGCAGCCCATCTCGTGATGCGAGCATTTCTCTATGAAAATCCCGTTTTATTCAGTTTGTGTAACGAAAGACAACTGTGTGATCACTGAGCTGTGCTGAACTTTCTCCATCCCCACTACCATCAAGTATATAGGCTGTTGTTGTAGATTCTTTTTTTCATACAAACGGGTTTAGAACCGTGTGCTCGATCTTGCTTTCACCTCTGTGCTTCTTATTTGCGGCCGTGTTGCCACATCATGTGGCAATATTAATTTAAATTGATTAAGCAGCAGAGCATGTAGCTCGCTAAGAGGAGGGCACTCCAACTCATCCATCCATTGTAATACAACAGCGGTTTCGACATACATAGATCCTTTCAGGCTATGCTGTGATGATGATGGTAATTTCAGACTTTTTAGTTTGTGCTATTTTGTATACTTGGTATCTTTTTATTAGTATTTCACTGGAAAACAGATATTATATGCTACTTTCATATAGAATCATAATAGTGAAAAGTTTTTGCAACAGCTCTGTGAGCTACAAAAGAATTAGAGATGGAGGATGAGTTGTGAAGAGACCTCCTCTTGACAGGAGTGCTTGTTCACTCACGTTTCACGACAATGAACGACCAAGGTAGCGAGCTGATGTGAGAGGAGAAATATATGTATGATCGTGTCATGGATAGTACCTTTGCATAAAATGTTGTGTTTTTTGTAAAAGTTTATTGCTGTACGCATCCCCCCGTGAAGTGTTTACGATTACCTGTACAACAACAATACTAGAAACAGTAAAAAGTTATATTATGGAATATTATAGTTTATGAAATTGTAATAAAAACTAAAATAGAGTAAAAAATTCAGAACTGCTCAGCCAGACGAAGTAGATACTTATGCATTATGTGTAATCGTATTTATTTTGTATGCATTATGAGGAGAAACTTTTTTTGATATACATACTTGTGTTTTTATAGTACGGCAGAAGATCTCGTATTCTATAGAGGTGCGCTAACCAAAATAACACAAAAAGGGTCTTGATTATGAGCGATTAAAATGCGATAAATTATCACTTTATCACTTTATTTTACTGGTGTGTGAATGCGGATGTGTAACTAAAATTTTATTCGGAGATACGTATATACCCATGTACAAAAATCATCCTTGTTTCTCCGTACTTTTATTTTCATGGATGAAATTTCTAAACAGCAAACGAAGTTATGATGAATAACTTCCAAGTGTCTTGTGTGTTCAAGATTTTTTTCTAAAAAAAAACTCAATAACCGCAGCCAACATGTTTCTTGTTTGTACATTTTTTTTTGCAAATTGCAAACCAGAATTAATTTCATCTCTAGAGTGGATTGCAGAGGAAACGCTTGGGAAGTCAGCAAGTACTAAATCCTCTAAACGGAAAAAATTCAGACTGAAAACTAGAGAGAGATGGGTTAAACGTGCTTTGGAGAAGGTTATCCTACTTTAAGAATTTCATTTATTCACAACAGACAACAGCAAACAAAACTAGAAAACGTTTCATCTTACCATTGTTTTGCTTGCTGCACGTCATGAAAAAGGAACCACTCGACATTTCCTCTGTTATATTCAAGTATTGTGCGCGTCATTGTTGCATAATCCTTTTCTTTTAACTTCTTCATCTTAAGTAAAATAACGATACAAGAAGCACTAAAGCGATAACAATAATTTGCTCTAGAAATGGTAAGCAGGAAGCTTGCGTAAGCTACAAATGAAAAGACAAAAAATGTCCTATAATTCTTACTGTTATTTAGTCTGTGCATATGCGTTTACGACACCGTTTATCTAATGACAGTAACCATACTAGTAAAAATGGAAGGAGTGTCGTGTGGACAGAAACGCTTTGGTTCTTTTAAAAAGGTACAATTTGCATTTAAAATCACGTCTGTGTCTGTCATCATGTTAATACAATTTGTGACGGTAATTTGCAAAATGAGCTTCCAAGATACACACATGAGCACAGGACACACATCATCACGAATTGATGCAGTTTACTCGAGCTCTGTGTGTATCTCACAAATTTACTGCAAAGGCAGTTGTGCTTTCATTGAAAAGGTGAGTAGGGACACATTTAGCTTGAGTATAACAACAAAACTAAACATGTCACATAATTGGAATTGTAAATATTATCACTTACGTAATAGTACTTAACGAAGTGTTGCATAAAAGGTTTTCTCACTTTTTGCCCAGAGTTGAGGGACACAATGAAAATGCATTAGCAAAAGCTTTGATGGCGCAATAATAGAAAGATAAATGGTTTACTTATTATGAAGTGTTTGATACAAGCAGCTTGTTCCGCTCAAAGTGAAAGCAGAGAGAAATTGTTGTTGAGTCATTTTGAAGAGAAAGCAAGCAAAGGGCGGTCTCATGCTGTCCTTCTCTTGCCTTTCATGAACGAGTGTGTTTATTATTTGCTGTATAATATGATGGGAGAAACTAGCTCACTCGGTGTTTTCATTTTTGTTTATTTTTTTGCTCGCAGCCTCTCTTTTCATTTAAACTGTTCATCTTTCTCTGCCAGAACCAGGCTAAAATAAATAGTTTTTACAAAGCCATATGGCACATGTATAAGGACTTGAGTGGAGAGGCGAACGGCAAAGGCCCAATACTCCTCAATTCAAATATACATGCGCCATATGTATATAAACATCTTTGTTATGATAATATTCAGCAAATAAATTAGCTTTGTTATGTAAAGATAATTTCGTGACTTTATTGATACAAAATTGTAAACTATTTATGTGTAAGTAACTAACAATCATTTTTAGGGGCATTTTGCATTAATATTATTACTTCAAGATGACTATAGCACAAACAGACTAGTTACTTTACTATTTTCAGTAACGAGTTCGTTTTTGAGAAAGTTTCCCATCAACCTGACCTTGTAGTAGGCTCATTGGTTTGTTTTGTATGCTGACAAGCAAGGGTCCTTGTTTTGTTATGCCTCTAAGGTAAACCTGCAACGGAACTAACGTTTTTAAAAAGCCAATTTAATATTGAAGGTAAACTCTGCCTTTAGTTTACAACCAAGGAACTCCGGATGTTGAAAAGGAACAAGAACATAAATTTAATTTTGTGATGTTCTCATTTTTTTTCAAAAAACATTCTAGCATCTCTTCTGGTTTTTTTGTATCTTCTCATGTTGGTTGTTTATTTTTATTTTTAAAAATGTTATAAAACTGATAACAGCAATTTTCCCCGACTCTTGGGTACGACGAGTTTGGTTATGACAAGTTGTAAAAATGAGAGATTGCTACATACTCATTGTATAATACATAGTAATGCGTGTACCTTACCTTCATAATACACTACCATAAGACTACTATCTCAATAATAAAAATAGAGAGGAGGCTGATATAAATGTGGGAGGAAAGTATGATGATAAAACACAAAATATGGGAAAAATGTCTGCTTACATTATCATTTGATATCAAATTGATTCCCATCTCCATAATAATAATACTCATAGACTATATAGCATACAGGTTCATTCGTATATAGATTTTTACAGCATGAGGTTATGGATGAGATGAGAGGTACAAATTTGATGAGATCGAATGTGACGTGAGCCATATTGGATATTTGAGTTTATTCCTTCCTTTCCAATTCCAAGTACATTTTTTGGTTTTCTCTGGAACTACCAGCAGCAGCGTCAGCGGCACCCCCAAAAATTTACAGACTTTATTTCTGCCATGGTCTTTGCTATACCAAATAGCTTATACATTCAGATCAGCCCCTAAATGTTGGTATATGATGATATCCAACAGTGCCTTAGCTGAGGCTGATGATGATGACGGTAGAGTGGTGCCATTTTGAAATATAGAGTTTTTCTCCTTTTCTTTTTTCCATTCTTCTGTCGGTCCTACCATCACCATCATCATTTTGTTCCATTTTCCCTGAGGAATCATACCCACTGCACTATCCACAATGGTTGCAGGTAGTACGTCTAAGAAAGATTTTTTTGTGAAAAAAAAAACTTTTTTTCAATAGAAAAAAGTCCTGTCCCGTGTGAAATAGAGAGCAGAGCCTCGTATACATACACTCAAGTGCATTTTTTTTCGATTCTCCTCTTTTTCAAATTTGAGTCGAAAGTATCCACCGCCATAGCTTGGATGGATAGCTTATATGATCAAATCTCTAGCACGAACAAGGAAGAGTGAAAGCAGAAATTGAGAATTGCAAGCCCAAAATACATCATGGAAAGTAGGAGAATAAAATGGCACGGTTCAAAAGAAAGCATTAAAATCTTCAGGACGAGTATGTACATATAAGAGAAAAGGGGAAATGGTCCAGCCAGCTCGCTGCTCGAAATGTTATTATTATGATTATGAAAAATATACCTGCATAATAGTTTATGCATGCACATTTTTTAGCTGTCAATAACTTTCAAAACACTACACCATTTTTGGCTTCGTGAAAAACATAAGGCCCCACTAGTGTGGCGAGTTGATGAATAGAATAATTCGGAATCATAATAAGCTGAAAGAATGTATGTATGAACGTGGAAAGTTTGATGGAGGCTGCAATAATGCGGCTATATGATAGAAGCGGTCGTTGCCTTTTGCGAATATTTTTGTTCCTGAGATCTGGATTTTGAAAACTTTTTCAACATTTCCCCCTCATGGTGGTTTCAGATTTTCCAATTTTGTTCTTCCTAGCTTGCATTCTATTTGTCTCCTCTTTCAATTTTGACTCACCTTTCATACCACTCAATGCTTTCATGCTTTGTTTTTATGATAAACTGGCATGTGTACACCTACACCTGGATATTTTCACACCATTGACGATTGCGTTAACAATTTGCAGTCGCTGTTCTTCTATCTGGTAATCTTTCAGATGAATTCAAACAGATGGATGAACAAGCTGAGTGATTTTATTTAAATTACTATTGAAGTCTCTGTCATGTGCTTGTCCCTATAATATGCTGAGAGGAAGAAAGAGAAATGATTCATATGCTATCATGGTGTTTTTCGAGGGGTGGCTCGATTTTTAACAAAACAACTTGATGATACCTCGTATAGAATCGAAAAAATTCAGTTCTCTCCAGTCCATTTATTCAGTCAGCATGTGAGGTTAATTTGGACTGGAATTCTGGACAGCAGAATTTTATGCAGAATTCTTCTCATTAAATTGTTTTTGGATGCTCATGCTTTTGCAAAATGTTGTATTTTAGAGGATTACAAAGCATTAACAACACTGTAGGAAGCAGTAGCGTATTATCCAATATTTGCATTACTTTTTCATAACTTTCACTTCATTCATATATAACTTTCAAGAATCTAGGATAGGCAGTCCATCCTTATAAAAAATAAGTAAGCTGTAATGACCGTTACTTCCGCAGTAACACGTTTTGGTTGTTGTTTTGCTGTTACATAATTCACTATATGCACTTTCCACGAACTCCTCGTCAGACTTATGGTTTATTGTGGTTCTCTTTGGATGCCAGCACGAGTAGTCATTTTTGCCGCAGCCATTACTGCTGTTATTATTATTGTTATTACACTGCAACCGCTACGAAAAAAAAAAGAATCTTCAACGAACGAAAAGTTTCCTTTGCTAAAGGACAGCGAAAAGGCCTGAGAAAGCAGTAGACAGGATATGTTCCGTCCATAGCGAAACGACAATTTCACATCCGGTGCGGCTTGCGGTGGTTTTTGTATGTATCCTGCTGCTCGTGCCCTGCTGTACACGCGCGGCTGCAAGACCCAGTGGTACACAGCTCCTCATACAAATAATACCAGGCATTTTTTGGTGAAGAAAAAATTATCTTTATAGAAAATATTGGGAAAATGCACTGGAGTCTGATGATTTTGGTGGTGGTCTATTAGAAAAAAGGGAGCAAAGACCTAGCTGACGTAAGTAACAAGGCTGGTGGAAAGATTATTATGTCATATATTTTCATCCGTGCTGGGCCATACGATATTCTGCAGCAACTGCTTCTACCACTCTCTGTTTTGCAGAAGGAAGAGGGGAAAAAGATATATCTAATGGGATGCAATGCAATATGTTGTGTTATATATGAACATTCCTGTAGGTACGCGGTGGAATTATGATGATGGGGATGGTACCTATCTATTTGCAGTAACAGTAGTGCTGATATTAACGTAACGTGCAAAGTCATCCAAGGAGAAAACATGAAGGAGGGAAGGAAGGTCCATGCACTGGTGGTGAAGAGCTATAGGGAAAAATGACAGTAATGTGATGGGAAAATGATTTTTATGACTGGACTCTCTCTCTCTCCCACTTCAACTTCTACGCTACTACAAAAACACACACTCTCTCTCACCAGGATACTAGTACTGGTAGAAGTGTACACATGGAACTCTTCTTGTTCTTCTTCCTTTTACCGATTAAGTCATCATAAAGTTCAGGCACGTATAAAGGTCAAAGAAGAAGAAGAAGAAGGAGCACACTTCTGAGAAGAGAGGGAGAATAAGATAACATATTAGTGAGTGGGGTGCACTATATTTTGGCTAGGATAAAAATAAGACGGATAAAGAGAAAGTTTCTTTTTTTGAAAGTGGAAGCAGTGCTCACCTCGTTTCTTTCCCACTCCAAACACATAATATTTCCTTTAAAAAAGATATCATAGGAGGATAAGTTATGGATAGCATAATGCAGCCCAGAAGGACGAAATACAGGAAGAAGGAAGGGTAAAAAGCTGAATGTAGAGGAAAAAGATATTGTAATGGATACATCTAGGATAACATGTTTGAAAAATGAGTAGTACAGTAAATATTATCTCATGTATGGGGATAGTATTACAATACTGATCCTCCTAATATTTCGAATGCCCAATGCCTCCGATGGAAAAGAATATATATGTATAAGTAGTATAACCACCAGAAAGGAAACAGAAAGCATGCTATGTAGTGAAGTGTGGCATATATCCTGTAGCGACACTCTGGAAAGACTTTGTCCGCTTAAGGGAAAAAGTTTCCTTTCAATGTACGTAACACTAGGAAAAGCTTTGGCTTTTATACTTTTTGTTGCTTGCGCTTCTCTAAGAAAGTAGAAGTTGATCGATTTAATCACAAATCAAACTACAGGAAGACAAAAGTTTGAAAGCTTTTGAAAATCCGTTTTTCGTAGATAAAGACAATAGTAACATTACGACAAAACCAAACAGGAATGAGGATATGAAGAGGAAATTGCGACAGAGATGAAGAGCCAAAAGAAAAAAAAATTTTCAAGGTGACGAAAGTAAATGGAATAGTGAATGAGGAATGTTAAGGGACTGAAATTATTACAGATTAGAAGCAATCGATTTCTGAACTAGGAAACTTGCAAAGAAAAAATATTTATTTTGCGTGTCGTGCTATTTAAAAAAATCATGCATGTATTCTGAATTTCACTTTATGCAGGTGTAAAAGTACTTATTATCCAAAGCTTCAAACTCTATTTTCAACTGTTTGAGACGCTGATATGTCAGAACTTGGACGATCATGTCTTTGGCGAGATGACTATGACATTTTAACTTTTACTTGGAATGCACAGCGTAACTTGCCTGCACCCGGCAGGATAAAAGAAAGGAAAGAATGCACAATAAATAAATTTCACGGTAAATTCCAAACCACCATTCTGTCATTGCTAAGAAAGTAAGAAATTGTGAGCCCTGCCGGTATCAACCAGGGGGTGCAACTGCCATAAAGTACACAAGACAGAGAAGAAAAAAATGTACAAAGACCTTGGCAAAGTTTATGATGGAAATTGAAACTTTATTATAAGGGATTCCTATTTTCTATACAATACAGCACTTGCAAACAACGGAGCATAACCAAGGAAAGATGTTTACTCTCAGTTCCTTCCTTCCCTTCACAGTTGTATTTCTATAAAAATCTACACACATATTTTCTTACTCCTATATTAGGTCGAATGTGAAAAATACAAGAGAATCATCATTATGATCATCGTGACATTAGTGATTTTGTATCATCACACACATCGCAATATACTCTATATATTTGTAAACGTGTATTAATGAGCATTCTATACTTGTTTACATGTTTATGGGAAAATCGGGAAAAGTCATTTCCACATATAGGTATCTTTCTCTTTTCCTGCTGGTACACTTGCCGTTCTTCTTTTTTCTTTGGAATCAGAGGAACCTCGGAGGGAAAAAGTTACTTTTCTGTTTCCAGTGTACTTACTCCAAAAACTTCACCACCAGAAACTCGCAGCAGTCCTCTTTCAAAGAAACAATACTCTCACATAGAGGTAGCGTTGTAGGAAGAAACGGGAAATACATGTTACTGATCAGAAATAAGACTATTTTACTTTCTGTGCTTGATAACATATTATGTATGTTGTATTTATTTGATATGAATTCTGAGTAGTGGAAGCATAGTTCTCGATATTATAGTAGATCTGTAGTATCGATTAGAACGAAACAGATTCCATGCTTTGCTGCTGCAATGGAATTCTTGCTGCATTTTGTTGTTGATTGATGTGCACGTTTCCTAGTTTTCTCTCATCAGCTACTTTTTTCATAGTACTGATTACTTGGCTGTTGATAGAACGCAATATTGAAATATGTTTTTCATATAATATGTATGCATGCCCGCTCAAATCTAGTACAAAGGAAAGAAAAAGAGACAACTGTTTTGTTTTGGAGTTTTTGAAGAAAAAGTTTTGAAAAGAAGTCAAATAGCATCATTGTTATCCTGCAAGCAAAGTTGACGAGTTTTTGGAACAGTTTTGAATGTATGCAGATGCTTTGAGCAACTGTTTCTCGGAGAATGTCTCTGTGTTTCCGACAAAAGGCATAATAATTTTTCTTCGTGTCGATGAGAATTTGATTCGGTTGGCTGCATACCAGGAAAAGGCAGATTTTATCCTGAATACTGCACACAAAGAAAAAGAAGTCAACTCGCCTATTCATTATGTTTGCACGAGTAACGATGATACTATATAGTTTGCAGTTTTACAAAAAAAAAATGAAAACGAGGGAAAAGGGAGACATGTCAAGGTTGCATATTATTACAGTACCGAGAAAATCGTTATTCAAGTAGTCGTGCAGTAGCTACTATAGTTTAGTCTATCGTCAACCAACTTTTTCTTTGCAAAGGTCATGCATAAAATTTTGACGTATTGTGATGTAATATGAGGGAGCTGTAGTTGTAAGTTGTAACTCAAGCCTTTCAGCTCCTTCAAAAAAAGTTTACATAACAAGATAGAAAATGACGGATGGAATTTATGAAAAGAGAAAGGCCCTCTTTCTGTAAAAGTCATCCAAAAATCTGTAAACATTTTACAGCGTAATATCTAGTTTAATCTTCCAGTGAGGGCGCCGTAATATGTGCACACAAAAAGCATAGAAACCTTAAAAGAAGTTCATTTATGATTTTGTAAAAGTGCAACATACATTTGACGCCAGAGGGTCAGGCACTCAGAAGGAAAGTACTCGTTTCATGTTTTGTTTTTGTTTTCCAAAAAAAAAGATGTTTTTAAGAGCAAGCAACGTATAGAGAAGATTTAATTTCACTGATGTGACTGCAACATGTCATGATGCAACTGCATTACCTCTCAAATACTTCATAATTAAGAGAGTTTTTAAAGAGTTTGACCACTATTTTAAAGCAAGCTTTAAGTATATGCAAGAAGCATTGTTTTTTATTAGATCCTTCTAACGCCACATCTTTCAAATCATATTTATATTTCTTTAAAAAATATATATCTATTCTTCACTTTTACACACGCTTTTTTCATCACTCATTTTTTGGGTACTATGATTGAATTAATTTTTTTTGTTAAATCCTCAAAATTTTACTTGCTATACGTTACAAGATGCGTTTGTTCTCTTAGCTATCGGTCATATAAGTTTGATAGTGTCTAACCCTGGTAATGTTACCAGTTTCAGTACATCTCTTAACTTACTTCATAATTATTACATTCAATTCCACCTCTAGCCAAGCTGCAATCATCACGTTGTCAGAAAATAGAAGTTCGAGTTTGTCGGTTCAGTTGTTTTTTCGATTTGGTATTCTGCAATATGCTATCGTAAGTATACACTGCATCAAAAATGAATAAGTGAATCTAACGATAAGCTACAGAAGCCATAATATCATTTCGAAGCAGTATCAAAATGAGAAGGAACTCAATAATTCTCAAGGACACGCTCATTTCGCCAGAAATTTCTTAGTGCTGGAAGGGATGAACGTGCCCCAAGTCCCGGGTTTTTATACGTTCAAGATGCTTTCATTTAGCTTTTGGCTATGTATGTATCAATTTACTTTGATTATAGGGGCTTACCATCAATCATTTAGTGGAAAAAGGCAAGCACGTTGTTCCACCTTTGGTCGCAAAAGCTAACAACCCACATTGAGCACGCCGGTAGTAACCTTCACCTGACCACCTGTCTGGACTCCAACTTTCCAAACAAAAAAGGTTGAAGCCTGCATACTACGCATTCACCGTTTGTTACGGTTTGTTACACAATAGCTTACTACGGATAGGCCCCGTTTGTTTTAGATTTTACTGCGTATTTACTTGCTTTCGTTGCGGTTTTTCTTTTTCCTTCACGATGACTATAATCACAATCTCCCATGGCTGTATATACAA
>JAQIXW010005061.1:0-10822 GCA_034700685.1 Willowsia buskii | reverse complement strand
TACTCATTATTCATACAACTCAAATATACCGGAATGTGAAGTGGTAGAAGTTGTGTCACCACATGGTAGACTAACTATTTAGTAATAAACGCCTCTAATGGTACATGAGAACTTTATGGTGCGTCTGCTTGCATCAAATGACAAAATAATCAGGCATTTAAAATATGTTGTCAATACTGAAAACATCTGAAAATATTAATGGTTCATCCTTTTAATATTTGTTTTGGGACGCATGTATAATCTAACGCAGAATTCACAAGAAGTTCATTGAATCACCTTCGCCTTGACTCGCCAGAACAAAGAGCAAAAAGTGAAGTTCATTCAGTCAGCCTGTCAGACAATAAAACTATTAAAATACTTTTATGAATGAAGGTCCATTCTTCCAACTAAGAGGACAGGATAATATCATATTATAAACATACATTTACTTTCTATATCTTCTAGCAAATCAAGTCATTGCTCTTGCTCCATTGACTCATTCCTGCATAAACATCACACAAACACTCACTTAAGCTGTTTGCCATTTTCATCTTGTCATCATCTTTGTTCGTCCAAAATCCACAAGTTCGTCTTCTAACTCTTTTTATGTGATTCTTGTCTCTATTCACCTACTTTACAAGAATAGCTTTACTCACATCCCACACACAAACTTTATACACGAGCAACTTTACTGCATTTTTGTCAACTCATTTTGACTTACACACAAAAGTTAAATCTCCACATAATCCATTTTGTCACGAAGCAAGCTGAACTATGCAGGTCGTACATACAGCACCAACGACGCTATTTTTTCTGACTGATCACTCTTTTTCCAAGAGACTTCCCAGAAGACAGATTTTTAATCCTCTTACGAGAAAAAGCATGTCTCCTTCTTGAGAAAAGTTTAGCACGAGCAGTACTAGTAGTTCCTGCTGTGAATGGTATGCAAGCTTACTTCTAAAGATGTGGTGACAAATCCATTAAACGTTTGCCAAAGCATATATCAAATTCACATTTTCTATAGGCAGAATTACTCAAGTGAGTAATTAAGTTGTTCCCTATCATCATCATGATCCTCGCAGTCATCTTGAAATCTGGGTGCCATTTGCCACTCTCCTTCATTTACAAGAACCAATAAACAGTAAAAGTAGGCTATATTTATAGGCTATGTATGTATAAACAAATAGAGAAAAAAATTATCTGGGTCTCTCCATCTAACTCATTCTTTTCAGAAATCCGAATCTCCTCATTCTTTTGCTCTACTCATTCAATTCATTACTTTACCAAGAGAGAAAAATGAATAATGGAAAGCTAAATGGATGGACAGATGGATCACATCCTTTCATTTTTTTCTGTTCTCAATGCTACTGACTGACTGTTTGACTAGTTTTTAATTTACGTCTTTTTATGTTAATGTTTATTTTTATCATCTTCTCTAAAAAAGAAAACCAATAACACACATCGTTGTACAAAACAATGTTTTAATATTTCATCTTAGTATGTCTGCACCTGTGGTGGCTTCTCTTCTTCTGGTTTTTTTTCATTTAACCTACTTAAAATGTATATTAGCCTTACAAACTTTCAGCTACTGGCATGCTGCAACTAGTACTCACATTCTCATTAGAATTCAATCACTTCATTTATAAAACAGAGGGATAAAAAATAGTTCAAGCACAGACTGATATACAAAGTCTAGACTCATCTCAGCTAGTGCACTAGTACATCCGATAGAATAGTCAGCAGTCAAAGTCTGAACAAAAAACCAAGATGATTATGAGTTTGAGTAATGATGATGATGCATACAACAATATGCACACAGTCGTATCTTTCTAGTCTTCTTTATCTTTAATGGCTTTTCAATGAGAATGGGGCTCATCCGATCTATGGGTTTGGTGGCAACAACAATCATAAAAAAAGTGAGCAACACAGACGATGAGGGAGGGAGAAAAAAAGAGATCAAGCAGAAAACTCAGGTAATCTTCTCATGTGACTTGGGTGACTCAAAAGATGAGTGAGCAAAGGAGAGGACTTGAGAGGGACTACATTGTACTTTAGAGATACAATAATATGAATCACAATATTTCCATATCATAGTAATGCCGTGTAGTAATCATCTCTACCTACTTCTCATGCTAATTTTTAGCAAAAGTAACCGACATCAATACAATGTTCAATAGTGGTAGAAGCATATAACTACCAGAAGAAGATCATCCTCTTATTCATGACATTTTACCTAGAAAAGGTCTAGTCCCTCTTGCCAAGAAGTCGAATGGTCAATTTTTGAAATGATCTTCGGCTCTACACCCTACACTCTTGTAGATTATTATTATTGCAGAAAAAAATTAGAACATTTCAGCAAAACCTGGTATTAGTGATGAAAAGCATGCTACTTCCTGGTAACAAAAGCCAATCATAACCATCATAATCATCATAACATTTTGATGAAACGAAAGCAATTCATTAAAAGGCAATCTTATACCATTTCGTTTGCCATTAATTGTAATTTTTCAAGAATTTAGTACACTTTCCTTAACATATGTATTGAGACCATACGAACTGACATTGCATCTGATGGCATAAGAATTGAAAATAATATGAAGAATTCATCTCAAGGCAAAATGAATTCCAAGAGAGATCTTGCTACAGTTGACTCTGACTATAACGGATTGGCTTATACCGGCCATAGGGCTATAATGGCCGCGAGGTGTGCCGCCCAAACACGGTAATAGGGAAAACAGTGTTATAAATATGGGATATAACGGCTTTGGCTATAACGGTTTTAGGGCTATAGTGGCCAAAATATACCAGTCCCGCGAGCACAATCCGCGCTTTATAACGGTTTTTTGCTATTCATCTCCCTTAACAGTTCGATTGGATTCTCTTGCCCCAAAAATTTCCTCTGCGTTTCATTTAGGCGGCACTTGCCCTGGTCAAAAACCGTTTTTCCATCTACACCACACACAAAACAAGCATGAGATCAGACCAGTTCATGGTTTAATTCCTGCACTTGCCCTATTTCACTAGTTTTGGCTACCTCTTTACCGATGCGCAAGCGTCAAGTGACATTTCAAATTTAGTAACACCTCTGCGTTTAAATAAACAATTAATGGCTAACCGAAAACGTAAGTCTTTTGAGCTTGCTGATACGTTATCAATCATCCGCCAATTAGAGAGAGATAAGAAGCAAATTTAAATCACTTCTGAGTTTAACATTAGTAAATCTACTGTGCAACAAATTGACGGAGGAAGAAATTGCTCGAAAAAATGAAATTAATAATTCAGTGGATCAGAACAAGTTGATCCCAAAGTTATTGCTAATTTCGAATCCCTGTAACTAGTCAAGAAATTACGATATCATGCCGTGTGTGTTGGACTGAATTCTAGTCGTTTAGATGTGTTGGAGCAGGGGATATTGGTTAACTCAATATCTTCGTTAAAACAAACCACTATCGATTTATTTTTAAAAATTAAAACCTAAATTAAATGACTAATATTGCATTAAATGTACCGAATAAACTGTATTTGAATACTCGCATGGGTTGGGAATTATTTGATATGAATATTTGTTTATAACGGTTTTGGCCGTTATAGCCAGTAACGGCCATGAGATATAACGGTCGAAAATTGTGTCGCCCTTTTCGGCCGTTATAGCCAGAGTCAACTGTATTATGTTGGACCTTTTTTCTCGTGCAGCAAGTGCAAGTTCAACAAAGCGCCAAAAAATTGGCCGTTGGTAAAATTGCATTTTTATTTCTTACCTGTTGTTGTGTTGTGATGTTCTTTTATATTTTTGAGCACTGCGCATCTTTCCTAGTAGTCACTTGATTATTACCTATGCAGATTAAGCTGATTCAGTGGAAGATGATAATGGTTTTGTTGTTTCTTCATCTTTTGCTTCTGATGAATCGACGAAAAATATGCAATACCTATACTTACATGACTACATTGCATGTGTAAAGTAGAGATACTGATCGGAGAGATAGATCAAGCGGATTACTTTGCATTTGATCCCGGTTTTGATTGCATTAGCACTATACGGTTGAAATGCATTGTTGGTGTCTATGTGAAGACGAGTGATGATATTGACATGCGTCATCTAACGATATAAGGCGGATCGCGATGAAGAGAAGGAGTATGGAATTCTGCGATTGATTTTTGTTGTTTTTTATATCTCTCTAAGCCATGATTAAGTTTTATGCGTAAAGCTTGTAGTAGCCTGATAGTCTCGGCTTAAATAATATATCTTGTCCTAACTTGGAGCTAAAAATGCTAATCACTCGTCGAACAGAGCAACTGTGAACGACCAGACACCAAGAGACTTGATCTATGCCCATGCATAGTATACTCGTCATCATCATCCTCATGTGTCATGTGTGTATGTAGTAATTGGATCTATCTCCATCAAGATGAAATTATGGGTTTACTTACGAGAAGACTAGAAGAGCCATTTGCACTTTTATATGCAGTAATGCTACTAACTCCACTCCCGATTCAGGTTTTGTTCCTGCTTTTCGTATTAGCTGGCTGTGTACCGACTTCATATCGCAATGAAGTGACGAAGACGACACAACAGTACTACTGCTGCTTGGAAGAAAAAAAGGGTTGTTATCCTCCTTCTAATCTCATCTCATATTCCTCTTTTAACATGCTCATCTATATGCACATATTCAAAAATCATGTATTCACACAACCACACACACAAGTAATCACTCACAATAAAGCTGAGAGAGAAAAAACGCGCTCGGGAATTTATTACTGTACGGACAAATTCTAGAACTTCTTGTAGTACCGCTTAGCTTTTGGCTGACGATGTAACAGGTGCAATAGTAAATCTTGTGTATCCCTTCATTTCAAGTTCTTTGACTCCACCAACATACTACATATAACCAGCACATAAACCCACACCTGAAAATGACAGAGAAGAAGTCGGTGAGAAGATCAAGTACAAAAGAAGAAGTACAAAACAAAACAGCATCATAATAGTAATATTTAGATAAACAACAACGAAAAACGAGCATTTTTGCAGGGGAGTAGATTTAAAAAAAGATTTCTTCTTGTTGCATAAGTACTGCTTGTTGATCTGACTAGATCTCAAGTGGCAAGATTTCTATCTTGCTGATCTGCGCACCATCACCAACATTATTTGCGTCAATAAACTATATGCGCTGCGTAATGTACTGTAATAATAGGAAAGACAAGCAAAAAAACATAACGAAAAAAAGTTTGTTTGTAATTGTAAGTAAAGTAACAAATGAGTGTTTTGACAGGAATCTCTTTTCGCTGAAGAGTACAAACACATTCAATAAAAGCATTTCTATTTACTTTATGAGCAACAATGTTAAATTGATGGAGAGTGAGTGAGGTTTTTAAACTTGCGGGCTAAATAAATTGCATTCGGTGGATGGACAGTTACAATAGCTTTTAAACAAAAAAAGTAGATTTATTTCTTTGTTGTTTTCTGAGATGGATGGATATTGCAATGATGATGGTCGGGAGATAAGTAAACCGCCTAAAATGCCACCTTTTATTTTAACGACTCGGCACAAATAAAAAAATTGTCTGGTTGTTTGTTGTAAAATATTTTTATTTGCATTAATAAACAATGTACATCTGAAACTAAAGATTATGAAGATGATGATGATATTGATGAAATGCCTGTTTTTAGGATTAATAATCGTCATCATAATAATAGACAATAGCCTTGAAACAATTGTATGCACTTGTTAGTTTGCAAGATGATCAATAATTTTAGTTCATTTGTTTGTTTTAAATAAAAACTTTAAACATTTTATGTATGTCTGTATGTGTGTCGGTCAGTAATTATTTCTTATTACGGTCATCCGGCCATGTTTTATCACTGTACAATGTATGATTTAAGATTTAGCTAAACTAGGTCTCACAATCAGTTATAGTTATGACTTATGACTGAAACATGTACCTACACAGGGATTATTAAAAATGGAATGTAGTTTGCTAAAAGGCAGAGATAAAACAAACAAGATGGTTTAGAGAAAGGTATTTCTTGTTGTGTTCAATGACTGTTGGTTACTTACACACATGGTATTTTTATAAAACTCGATTAAAAGGAGTGTGGCTCTCCTCCACTCTTTTTCATTATCCTGAACACCGCATCACCAGTTACTCCACTCCATTTTAATATATCATATCATCACGTAACACTTTTTAGCAGCAAGTCATTTTCATCATCTTGTCATCATCGTCATCATCAAAGTATTCAAAAGAGGAAAAAATTCCTTAAGAGCTGCACATTTAAAGAACGTCATTCCCATCATCGTTGTAATCAGAGAGACGTGATGATGGTCATTCGGAGAGTATTTTCATGAGATTTATTCGATCGTTCTACATTCCTTCCCTTGCTGCATATTTATTGCGTTCTTCTGTGATGTGGTCCTCCACCCTCCTTTTAATCAAGAAGCGAGAGGATTGGATTAACAAGAAGAATCAACTAAAACAATTTTGTTCAGGAGGAGGGAGGTGGTTGGTCAATATACTCATGCATGATGTCGGCAACCGCCTTTTGAGCTACTGATGAAGCTACTGCACTACTGATCAGCAAAATAGCCAACAAAGAATGCACACATTTTTTTTGTAGTTCTGTTTGCACTTAAAATGGTCAAAAATGCCTTGCCATAGGTTCTCATAGAATGGTTTTTACCTCCTCCTGGATAAAAATGGTGTTTAAGACCATATTTGAAAGGAGACAATAGACATTGAAAAATCCATTAGAGAAGGTTTATAATCAATTTAAACAGAGAAAGATAAAAATACCTAGAAAGATCTCTAATAAAAACTGGTTTTTATGTATGCTTTATTTATGTAACAAACCAAACAACCAATAATCACTTTACAATTTACGACGTTACACATAATATTTCCGTATAAGCTTAACATAATAAACTTGATATTATTCTCTGTGTGGGGGACTATGTAGCGTGACGATTATTTGATTTTTTTCTCAGTTGAACTTTGAACGGTCGCCGTCTTTTGCGTAGCCTTTTTTGGAAGAAAAGAAGTAAAAATCAACATGTACACTGCGACTACAGAGATCATTATTACACAGAGGTCAAAAAGCGATCAGTTCAAACAGTCCCGCCAAAGGAAAAAAAAATGAAAAAAATGTTTCGTTGCATTTCACCGCTCGTCTTTTACTGTCACTGATCCGATGTGCATGTTTCGAGATCAACTACTTTTATTTCCTTTGCGGGTCACGCATACAAACAACAGTTTTAAACTTTCCACCGTAAAATGTTTGTACTTGAATGCATACATTTTGTAAACTCATAGAGTACAAGTAAACGCGCCTTTGTGGCACCAACTTCAAATAAAGTACATTCGTTTGGAAATCGTTAAACTTGAGAACTATGAGAATGAGAGTTAAACAACAAGTCATCTAATTTTCACCTGAGTTTTTTTCGCCACTGACGATGAGCGCATCAAGACATCTTCAGTTTCATTTTCGTCTTTTGGAGTACGCAACAAACACAAGCTGTCTGTCTTTGAAGAAAAAATACATTTAACGCAAAGTAATGTAATAATGGCCCATTGTCAGGTTGATTTACGAGCATCTCCATATTTATGAGAATAAACGGATAGTCAGTGAGAGAGGGACGTCGGTAGAGCACATTAAAGGAACAACTCATCTCTCTCCCAGTTGGCCATTTGAATAAAAAAAAGTTTCGAACACTCTTCTTTTCAGCCTTATATTTTGGCACATTTTCCCATGCACGCAAAAGCATTACTATTTTGGCGTTGGTGAAGAAACAAACAAGCCAACATTTTTACACTACACACACGAAGAAAGGGTCGACTTTCGACATTATGGAAATTACAAACATAAAAAATTTAAATTAATGCGTGAGAAGCCGAAGAAGATATGTGTGTAAATTACAAGCAATAAGATAACACCATCATCATCCTCGACATGAAAAGCTCAAAAATAGAAGAATCCCAAGGAAAGTAAAAGGAGAATGGATGGATAGTAAAGAGGAGCAAATTTATTCATAGTTTCCGTTTTTAACTTCTATGCAGTCTATATTCAGTTCATACAGAGATTTTCCACCTTACCTTTGGAGTCTCTGTGGGTTTTTTATGACCAGCAATGCCATCACTCATTCAGTTTAAAAACAACAATGCATAGTACATTAAATGCACAGTAATAATAACCATTTATTTTAACGCGTTTTTGCACTTCTTTCTTTTGTCTACTTGTGTGTGAATAATCATCTTCCTCCATCTTGCTCGACAAAATTCATTTCCTCCTCTATCCATTTTTATTAAGGACATAAATGAAGCGAAGGATTAAGGTTAGTAGTGGCAATTCTTATCGGTAGAAAAATACATTAAAATAAATTGGGTTTCTAGTGTGTGTTGGCACTTTTTCCCTCTAAATGATAATTATTGTTATTGTTGTTTGCGATAAATGGGACTGGTAGTCAGAATGAATGGTAGCAAACAAAAGTTAGCATAAAAAATGTGTAAAACAGAATATGTGACCTTTTGACATATCGTCCCGGTCAACTAGGAAAAAACTTTCACTGCTTTACATCAATAATGAGCGTATCCCAAAAATACCGAACCCATACCACCAACAACACCAGAGGCTATAATGATTTCATCCAAGTGTAATTTTTCATCTTTTTAAAATAAAAGTTCCCTTTTCTTAACAATCCTCATTCGTCATTATTATTATGATTATCAGCCATTATGATCACTACCAGTCGCATTAAATGCTTACCCACACCATCATATATAATCATTTTCTAGAGTGGAAGTGGAATATAATATGCATGCATGCATATGCGCTAATGATGAGGATGCTGCTGATAGATTTACGATAACGCAGTAATTTTTTGTGGCCATTATTACCTACCTTATGTGCATACAGCATGCATTATAAACCGAAAATTTAAAATCCCATTTTACGCGAGTTCATTCTTACTTTCCTGCATTTACAATTTTTACACATTCATCATCATTAATGATTTGATGCCCATTAGTTTCAAGTCGAGTGTTGCTCTTTATGGAAGATAATCTCAGCAGGAGGGATTTTTTCTTTAGGAAGAAAAAAACGGAAAGTTAAATGGCCAGACAAAATGTCAATTGCTTTTTATCAAAATACATTAAAAAATGATAAAGAGGCAAGGAGGGACGAAACTTTTTATTGGATTGTTTTTCAAAAAAGAAACTGTTGATTTAATAAGTTTCAAAATGCATATCTTACATGATGATATATATATGCCGGTTTTATTGCCTAGATGTTTTACTTGGCTTCTATCCATCTTATTATTAGCGCGTAAAAATCGAGAAAAAAAGGCAATCTCACTTTACCTTATCAAAATGCAATTCTGAGTTATCTAAATGGTATACCAATTCATTGGTAGATTGCAAACGGCTTGAATATTTCTGATAAGATGCTACATTTTCTCTGTTCATCGTTTCCTGGCACAAATATAAACGCACATTTAATGGTTAATTTTCTGAAATACGGTAACTTAATGTACGTGCTTATTGCACAAGTTCTTAAGTTCAAATTTTGCGTGTTTATAGAGTATCGTCTCAACTCATCAAACCCTTGTTATTATTTTGGTGGATATGTTCTCATAAATATGATAAGTCTACTCTGCTCACTGTGTCACTCACGCAAAACCAGTTAACTGTTTTGATGTTCTTTTAATGCGTCTCTTGCTGCTGTTCTTTTTTCAAGTGAAAAATACACATGACAGCACTAAAAAGAAAACGAAACATGCATGCAACAAAGAAATAAATAATAAAAAGTCATGTCATATATTCGTTAACATGCGTTTTTGAATATTTTATGCTGAAAAGTATATAATATTCCCATAAAAATGAGCAAGAAGAATCATTCATTCACAGAGACTCAGAGGATAGAGCAAGACACAGAAAACTTATATGCATGTGAGCAGCAGGTCAAACCATTCAGTTTACAGATTCTTCAGGTTGAAATTGCTCAACACAATGATTTTTTAAGGCGAGAGAAAAAAGGATATGGTTGAAATCAAAACTGCAATTCAACTAGTAAAGTAATAAAAATGGTACATGTATGCGCAATAAATGTGAAAAGTGACAAATAAGATGCGTCGAGGCATGTTGCAAGGCGTAATTTTGAGTGATATTATTATTCATTAGGTCAATCGTCATAATAAATACTCCACTCGCACATTCAATACCAATCATTGAAATAAAACTTACATGAGCATATTTCTGCAAAAGAAGAAGAAAAGGAAAACATCAAAATCTCATTTTCATTTTTGTCTTTGCAATCGTGAGAAGTGAATTGCTTTGTTGATGGTGCTGCATCAGAGCAGAGATGCAAATGCGTGATTATAGGTAAAAAATGGGATGAGGATGACGCATTACATGCATGACTGACATACACATTACCTGATTTACACCCTCTGGCAGGCTGGGTTGTTTTTTATAAAGTTGAAGAATGAGGAACCATAATAGCAATTCTAAATGATATGGTGAAGATGAAAATAAAATGATGCATTCATTTGCATTCTGCATTTATTCCTGCATTTTGTATTGCATTTGGCCCAAATTCCCTAACTGATAGTTGTTTTCGATAATGTGGCGGCTTCAAAGCGACTACGCAATATTGCTGAAGGTAATGTCCAGCAATGACCTTAATTTATAGCCTTGGTCATCTCTAGCCATAAATATTTCCAGCTTGTAGCTTTGTAAGCCTACTAATTCAATTTCAGAAGATCAGAGTAACATGTACTCAGAACATACGGAGGATGAAAAAATAAATAAGTTTTCTTGAAATCTTGCCTGCTGGGTCATTCTTTGAGGACTTATT
>JAQIXW010005060.1:0-10823 GCA_034700685.1 Willowsia buskii | reverse complement strand
ATACCTGTTTGCTTATTATTATGATTTATTAACAATTCTTTACATTATCCTTCGTAACCACCAAATTCCTCGAGTCCAGGTCCCAGCTCATGATTTCCACATTTTCCACAGATACCGAACGGGAACATGAAAATTTTAGTATCATTTCCACTGGAGGGTCGCTGTCATACTTTCAAATATTCAATGCAAATTCTTCTTGAAAATACGTTGTCTCTTTCACTCTTTGTAGTATGCAAGCGCAAGCGCATATTTGCAAAATAAAAGTTTTGGATTCAAATATCTCGTGCAACAAGAATTCTTTAAATTTAATGTTTTTACTGCAAAATGTTTTGAAATTTGGACAACCTTGGCGACATTTTTATAGTTGTATTTGTAGAAGGTTGTAAGTTTTTGTAAAGATACCTTTCTTGATCTGGTAACTGGTTTAAACTTAACTATGTGGCTTCGGAATTTCAAAATTTGACAAAGTAAATTAAGCCTTCAAAAACTCTAATGAAAATTATTCTTAATTCCGTCATTGCCTATCCAGGTTAGCTCCTTGAAGTATTTTTAAAATATGTTTTCACACCCACGATCAAGCGGGTAGCTCAAAAGCGTTATTGGTTGTGGTAATATGAATTATCAGAGATTATTTAACATTCTTATTTCTTAATACATTGTAACATGACGTCACTTACAAAACAAACCTGTTATTATGGAACATATATTATGCATGTAATTTAATACGGAGTATTTGAGAGTTACGATTGCCGCATACGTCTATTTTAGTGAATATGAAATGATATTAAAGTTGAGAAGCTGGTATTTTGGAAGATGTGTTTAATCAAGGGGACAAGCTTTGTAGACAGAATGAACTATGACCTGTCCAATACTTGGTCCCAGTCCGGCCAATAGAGTTACTTCATTCGCTCACAGTATTCTATCTGCGAGAAAATGGTTTTCAATTCCTTTAAGTAAAAATGGAAAATGATAGAAATAAATTGATTTTTCAAAACTTCGTACCATGAACAAGTCTTTAAAAAATGGTCCAGGTAACTCCCACACAGCTTGTGCCACCAATCCAAAAATAGCAAAATCCTCCTCACACGGCTCATCCCCTTTAAAAAAACCTTTTCTTAACGAGGACCCCAGAAGCACTACGAAGATTATCTCCAGTTATCCTATAATTTTCTGTTGGCGTATGCAGCCAAATTCCAAAATTCGTCAGGCGATTTCTCGCCATGCATTATACAATTATGGCTTCAGAGAATTATGATTGTTAAGTGGTGCTGCGCAGAGGAAATTGGCTATCTCACCTATATAGCAGCTGATATATGGACCCATCCTGCTATCTCCGCTGCTCCGTGCAGCATCATAGTGGGATGATATGCACCCTTTAGGACAAAAAATTTGAAACTCCGCAGGACATACATTTTTTATACTCTTCAGGACATGCATTGTTGAAACTCTTCAGGACACATTTTTTGACGCAGCAGGACATCGATTTGTGATACTCTACAGGAAACACATTTTTTTGACTCTGCAAGACATAGATTTTTGATACTCTACTGGACATGGATTTTCGATACGTTGCATGACAAAGTTTTTTGATACTCTGCAGGATATAAATCTCTGATACTCTGCAGGACATGTATTCGTGATACTCTGCAGAAGATTTTTGATAGTTCACAAGACAGCCATTTCGGAGGCTGCAGAGTATCACAGTTTTATATCCTGCAAAGTATCAATAAACTTTGCCCTGCAGAGTACCAAAAATCCATGTCCAGTAGAGTATCAAAAATCTATGTCTTGAAGAGTCGAAAAAATCCATGTCTTGAAGAGTCTAAAAAATGTGTGTCCTGCAGAGTATCAAAAATCTGTGTCCAACAGATTATCAAAAATCTGTGTCCAGCATAGTATCAAAAATCGGTCTTGCAAAGTATCAAAAATGTGTGTCCTGCCGAGTATCAAAAATCTGTGTTCTGCAGAGTATCAAAAAAGTGTGTCCAGCATAGTATCAAAAATCTGTCTTGCAGAGTATCAGAAATGTGTGTCCTGCAGAGCATCAAAAATCTGTGTCCAGCAGAGTATCAAAAACCGATGTCCTGCTGCGTCAAAAAATGTTTCCTGCAGAGTTTCAACAATGCATGTTCTGAAGAGTATAAAAATGTATGTCCTGCGGAGTTTCAAATTTTTTGTCCTGAAGGGTGCATATCATCCCACCATGACGCTGCGCGAGCGGCGGTGATAGTGGGATTTAATGTAAAGGAAAGTGCTACAGGCGAGATAGCCAATCTCCTCTGGTGCTACGTATAATAATAAAATCTTAATCAAAACGTTATCTTAAGTTCGTATTAGTATGATTTAAGATAGAATTCGTAATGGCATGATTTATGATAGATTTATTTTAAGAGCGTTCATAACAACCAAATTCCTAGAGTTCGAGTCACACTCAAGATTTCATTTCGTTGCGAATATTCGCGAATGAAGAACATGATGAAAATTTAAACATCATTTTCACAGCCCATGCAGTCACTTCCCCTGGGAGATTTGATTAAACGACTACTCCCCTTCTCCCCTTCCCTTTTTGGAATTCTTGCCCACGTATCCTTCACATCATTTTTGGGTGGAGCAAATGATTTTATCGTAATTCTCTCAAAAATGACGGGCTAATCGTGAAGCTCATGGAGAGCAACCACGTCTTGTCAACCAAACGCCAAAAATGTAATTCAAAAAAGGGATATAAATCCTCCAAAAATCATGTTTTCTGAAGAAATAAATCTTTTCACAAAATCAAATCAACTCACTGCATGTCAAGTACGCTGATTCGCACAAAAAAAATAAATTATTCTGAATTTTTCTCCGTATGATACAAGATGATGACATCCCCATCCTCCCTTTTTCCCACGATGAATCCTAATCCTGATCGAAGTTCCAAAGGTTAACTTTACCGAAATATTGGCAGACGGAGAGATTCCAATGTGGAAGAGCCTTTTTATTTCACTTCAGCAAATAAAGCAGCGAAGAATAACAGATGTGAAACAAAGGTTCATTTATATTCACCAGTTGTAAGATCAGATTCATCCACATTATCATTGCGTCGTGTATATTTGGTGATGAAAGAGAAAGAAAGATAGAGTGGAAGGCTTATTGTATTATGTTTATGAAATTTATGTATGTATGTAGTTTCTCAATGCCCTTTCCGGGCTTTCTATTTGAATTATTCTAAAAAACTGTTTATTTTCCGTTTCTGTCAGTGAAAGCAGTGAAACAGCGAGTCCTGTTCAGACCTGTCGAGTTGAGTTGCGCTCAGCTCATTGCATTTCCTTTCTGTTCATTGGTCAGTTGGACTTTGAGAGTCATGGTAAGATAGTCTTCTGCTGTAAAACTAAAATAATATTTTTAAATTGTGTCAGTTAGGGAAAGTAGTTATCCTAAGGACAGTTATTAATTGTTGGCCACTTGGCGTGGCCAAAGTGGTATTCTGGAGCGGTGACGGAACTACTTTAATCTCACTTCAAGTTCAAACAATGTTACATTCGAAAATTGAAAATCTAAATAACCAAAAAGAAATAGTGCTAGTTGCAAACACACTGTTGTGTTTTCATACTTTCTAGTATGCTTTAGAGACTGCTGTTTTTTATTTTTTCGAGCAGGATATATCCTTTAGCATGTTTTCTCAAGACAATCTATTGACTCTGGCACCGGAGAATTCTGCCTGTGAGTACTACTACTTTAGGAAGGTACAATCTGGAATCCGCTCAAGCATGATTTATTCAAGATTTATTTTAAGAGCGTTCAAAACCACTAAATTCCTCGACTCAACATGCAGTCTCTTCCTTGGAGGATTTACTGGAAAGACTACTCCCCTCCCCTTTTGGATTCTTCACCTTGCCATCCTTCAATCATTATTGGGTGGATGTGATGATGTGCCCGTGATCCTCTAAAAATTGGCGAGCTTACGGTGAAGCTCATGAAGGGCAACCGTAGGGCTTATCAACGCAACGTCAAAAAGTGTAATTCTCAGAAAGGAAGTCTATCCTGGAAAATCATTTTTGCAGAAATAAAGCTAATGACAAAATCATGTCAACTCACTGCTCCGATAAACTACACTGATTCCAAAGAGTATATAATATAATGATATAGGAGTGATAGGCTAACATTAGCTACATTATCAATTACAATTGCCAATTATATACTATGCCCATTATTATACACGATAATTTTGACTAAATATAATTTAACGAGAGTTGACAATGCGAAAATTTAATTATGCTAAACTTTTTCTACTTGTTGCAGTTGATCTTATGGTCTAAAAATAACAGTCAATACTGCCATAAATATGGAAAGTCGTCTGCATTCGTGAAGCTTTTCCGTTTCTGGTTCTACAATAGTTTGCCACCTGATATCTTAATTCCATTATATAGTAAATATTTATTATAATGACAGTTATGTCTGCCAGTTTTCATTTCAAATTACAGTTTAACATTTTTTAGATCCCAAATTAAGATCATTGTGAAAATTATAACATCAATCCCGGAGTCCACCACATCATATATCCACCACCATCCAGCTGGAGGACATAATGGAAAGACTATTTCCCCTCCTCTTCTGGAACAATCTGGAACAGCAAACATTTTTTTGCCTTCAGCCTCCACGTCATTAAGTGGAGGCGATATGCCCGTCCCGTGATCCCCCCAGAAACTGAACTTATGGAGAGCGACGATGTCTTGTCAACGCAACGCAAAATATGTAGTTTTCAAAAAGACATAAATTTTACACAATTACAATTTTATATTTTTTCTCAATGAATAAAATTCTTCACAAAATCAAATCAATTCACTGTTCATGTCAACTACGCTGATTCACAGAAAAAATTAAATTATTTTGAATTTTCCTCCATTTAAATCAAGAATATGACATCCTCATCCTCCTCCGGAGATTCGCAGCCCCCACCCCAGCTCCACCCCATTTCCACTTTCACAATGAACCCCGCTGCATTGATCTTGTGTGCTCCACAGAGCACTGGACATCTGTCCAACGTAGCCTTCAAGATCTCAAATTATCACTGCTTGGAAATCTTCAAGGATTCAGTGTTCCCCTTCGCATGGCTGTCCTCAACTACTCTGCAGGCCCCACAAAGGGCACCACCTTCGGATTACTGGAAGACCGCGTGAAACGTGTGATGCTGAACTAAGTCCTTCCCTCCATCGTGGACATGGCCTTGAACCTTCCAAATCTCTACTCCGGATCGAATTCATAACTGGAACGAGGACAAAACGCCACCATCTCAGTCACCCGGAAGCTCGTCAACGTTCTGTTCAACGGAACTAGGGTGGGAGCTTTGTATAAGTTATTGATGGAGTATGAAAAAGTGGCTGGAGTTGGAGAAGTCTTTGGATTTATACAGGAGCGAGTCAAGACATGATTGATGGCACAGGATTGGTTGGCTGCTGACTTTATATTTAAAGAAAGTTTATTAACTTGAAATAATACTATTCTGTTAGGTAGCTTAAATTAATTTGAGAGGTGAACGAGAGTAGAATATGGACTCACTCAAATTTTGAACATATGAATTGTACATTTCCTTAATGCTTTAAACATTAAATGCTGTCTCAAAACTGCGTTTTCATGTTATTTTTGTGTTTGAAAATCGAGTGGATTAATTTTATTAATTTTAGTTCTCGTCTCACAGTGCCCCATTTGTCAGGTAGATTTTCAACTGAAAAGCTAGCTCTCTTAAAAAATCCTTCGTTTACAAAATCTTAATAGATTTGTAAATAGTTTTGTATTCTTTGATTCCTCGCATTGGGGCATCGTAAAACTTCAATTTTTTTCTCATTCATTTGTCAACGCTGCTAAAAATTGGACGCTGCATCGTCGTCTTCGCCAAAAAATATTTTGCAGGTGTCATCCACCTTAGCTACGCCGACGCATTTTAGGTTGTTATAATTGTTATCAGTTTGTTCTTGCAGGTAGTGCCCCTCATGGATTTACATAAGCGGAAACATCAGCGTCCCATCCATGATATCATGTTATCCTGTTCTTGCATATTGATATTATGCGTCTATTCAATCTAAACAGTGTACATTTTCAATAAGGTCACGACAAATTTGTGTTGCAAAGTGAAGCAAGTTAATTTATGAAAAAATTGTATCTTGTCAAGTAAGAAGGAATCACAGTCATGTTTCTACATATAAATACAATGTAACTCTCTTAGAAAATACACGTCTTTTTCATTCTCTGCGTAATGCAAGTACATGCATGTAAAAACTATTTGAACCTTGTACAATACAAAATATGTTGATTTAGTATGTCCGCTAACGTCGTCAGTACCCAAAGTACTGGAAACCCTTGAAATGTTGCTTTAAGATTTTTATTGGAAGATGTTTTAAAATTTGGATAATCTTGACGATGTTTTTGTATTCATAGTTGTAGAATTTGTTACTCCTAACTTTAGATAGCTTGTCTTTTTCTGTACCAATTGGTGCATCTGCCTGACAAATGGGTTAGGTGTTTCCAAAGCTGACGAAATATATAGCCCACACATAATCTAATGAAAATTATTCTCAATTCCATCATTGCATACCCACCTTAGAAGAAGGCTAACTTCTTCAATAATTTTAAAATATGCTTTCAATCCCACGACCAAGGTCATTTAAAAGATGGCGTGCACCAAGCTGGAATCGACTACTACAACAACCTTATCAAAGAAAATATCCAGCCATTTGTCACCCTCTATCATTGGGATCATCCCATGGGTCTTCTAAACGAAGTGGGATGGCTCAACCTCCAAATTGCTAATCACTTTGCAGACTATTCTCGAGTAGTCTTCAGAGAAATTGGAGATAGGGTAAAACCTCGAGTTCTGCTTGGCTGGCTGGAATTACTATAGCGAAAATTAGTTTGAGGAGCCTCCAGAAAAACCGTATGTTTGCGGTCGAGTGGTCATTGGGTTCAGTCACAGTCAGTCTGATTGACAGTCTGTCACATGTGGCGGAACTACTTTGATAACACTAATCATGTTCCACTGTGTATTTATAATGTTTTTGTATGCTCTAAGGAATGTGCTTTTTGTGTTTCTCGAAATACAATATAACTTTTTGTATCTCGTATCTTGTCAAGACAATGCATATTTTGGTGTGTGACACCAGAGAACTCAGCGATCTTGTAGCACTTTACATCACGTCAGAAACACACGCACTCTGCTTAAATCTGGTACCTATGTGGTATGATTTTTTAAATATTTATTTTAGTGGCGTTTGTCACTACAAAATTCTCGAGTCCAAGTCATTAATCACGATTTTCACTTTTTTCACAGATGCCGAACGAAGAAAATGGTAAAAGTTTTAACATAATTTCCACTGAAGGATCACAGTCATACTGCCAAATACTCAATGTAACGTTTCTTTTATAATACATTGTCTCTTTCACTCTTTGTAGTATACAAACACATATTAGCAAAAAAACTGTTTGGACTCGAGCATTTTTGTGCAACAGAAATTATATTAATTTGATGTTTTTACTCCAAATTTTTTAAAATTTGGACAACCTCGACGATGTTTTTATAATTTCATTTGTGAAACTTACCTGAACTAGTGATGGGTTCGTCATCTCATAATAGCAATTGGTTAATTTGTTTATATAGTTGTGGTGTTTCAAAAGCTAACGAAATAAATAAAGCGCACAAATACTCTACTGAAAACTATTCTTATTTCCATCATTGCATTTCCACATAAGAAAAAGCTTGACTCCTCACATGTCTTACAATTTGCTTTCACTCTCATCAGAAAGTAGAAAGCTTAAAAGGATTGACGAAATTGATGCAGGAAAGTGATAAATTTGTTTGGAGCACACATAAAAAAGGCATACGTGCATCTGGCTTTGAGGTTTTAAATGTGCTCAGTTCAAGGCCTGGGCAGTATTGGGAGTGATATGGCTAATAGCAAGGTTTTTTGCTCTCTTTATACCCTGCATTGTTATGAGATTATTTTTTAATCACTTAAATTTTTTATCGGTATGATATGCGTAAAAATCCTGAAAGAATCACAGTCATACTATTGGATATTAATTCTTAATGTTTCTCTTTAAAAAAATGTATATTTTTCATTCTTTGTGTTATCCAAGGACAAAATACTATTTTGGACTCGAGCATTTGCCCTACATAAATTATATTGTTTTTATTATATGATTTTTGGGACAATTTGGGATAACTTTAAAGCTGGTTTTTAAATGTTATTAGTAATGTAAGATGTGCCTTTGAATCAATTTGCAGTTGATATTTCTATCCGTAATGTAACTAAGGTATGTATCTAGTTATAGCACTTGCGGGGTCTTATTGCAACATACTTTCATTTTAGTGAATATTTGGGTAGGACAAAGTTGAAAAGCTTTTGTTTTGGAAGATGTGTTTATTCGAGTTCATTAGCTTATGAAACAAGTTTATACAAACAGAAAGAGCGAAGACCTAAACTTCCTTCATTCACTCACAGTATTCTTTCAAGTTAACCAGCACATCTTCGACAAGACATTTTCTGGTTATTTTGAGAAAAAATGGAAAAAGAAAGAAAGAAAAATTTGGTTTTTTCCGGAAATATACACAATGAACAAGTCTCTCAAAAGTGGATCCAGGTAACGTCCGCACAGCTTAAGCCACCAATCCAAAAATAGCGCAGTCTTGCTCACACGTTTCACCTCCCCTTTTCTATCCTAGGACCACACGAGCAGAACGAAGACCAAGAAGTACGAGTACAAACTCCATCTATTCTTGATTTGAGTAGATGATCATGGACTATTGTTTATATCTTGACATAATTATCATAACCAGTGTTCCCAACAACAAGGAAACAACAAAAATGCATGTCTCAAACTCTTTAAAAATCTGTGCAGTGATAAAATTAAACTACTTAATAAGTATATCTAAAATTCAATAATTTTAATTAGTACATTGAAAGACGTTAGAAGTTTGTACTAAAATGTGTTAGTTAAGTGACGTTGCAAATAAAAACTATAGCGGAGATACGGGTCTTTAAGTAGATCGAAAATTAACCTCATGAGCTGCGTTACTTAGGAAATTATAACTAGTCGAACTCTAAAGCTAAAAGATATCTCTACATGCTTTATTCGCGTGCGGAATTTTCCAGGATTCGATATAAATGCTGGAAATCTTAAAGAGCCGATGGTGGTGTATTATTTCAATACAGATTATGTCCCACGGTGGATTCTAGTCCAAATCGAAGCTCCAAAGGATAACTTCACCCAAATATTGGAATACGGTGAGCTTCCTATGAGGAAGAGCCCCTTTTCACTTCAGCAAATAAAGTCATAGCAACAAGGAATACCAGATGTGAAGCAAAAGTTCATTTATATCCACCAGCTAAAAGCTCAGATTCATCCATTAAGGCAATCGAATCAGTAGGTTCTTAGTGAAATGGCTTCTGATCAGAAATGGGGAAAGTTGTTTAATAATTTGAAACTATTTTCTGGTTGGCAATTAGAAGATCGTAGTGTATGGCATAACTATTTGTCGTATAAACAGCTTATTGATCCGTACTTTGAAAAATGCAACCGCTCAGCAGTAAATGTTTGATGAAAATATTGCTTTAATAGTGTTTACGAATTATAGTAGACAAGGTCTTTTTGGACAAAGATACAATTATGAAAATTGGCGAGCCTATGAATTAGTTGGACATGCTTCATTGATACTGATAAATCCAATAAAAACAACGTAGCACAAAGTGGAATTCTGGAGTGGTGGTGGAGCTACTTTCATTTCAGTCAAGTTCAAATGACGCATTCGAAAATTGTAAATCTGGAAACCCAAAATGAAAAGGGTGCTAGTGACAAACATACTGTTGTGTTTTTATACTTCCGGGTATGCTTCAAGGAATGTAGTTTTTTGCATTTTTCGAGTAGAATAATATGACATAATATTGTCTCTTGTCAATAACATCCTTTGGCTTTGGCAACAGAAAATTTCACCAGTGATTTCGCTCTACATTGTGCAATAATGCAATGAATCAACTTGATCTGAAATGCATGCACCCATAATTTATTAAAGATTTATTTTAAGAGCGTTCATAACCACCAAATTTCTCAAGTCCGGGTTCCAGCTCACGATTTCCACTTATTCCACAGATACCGAACAAAGAACATGATGAAAGTTTTAACATCATTTTAACTGGCAGATCACAGTCATACTGCCAAATACTCAATGTAAATTCTCTTTGAAAAAACATCATTTCATTCTTTGTAGTATGCAAACATATATTTGCATACTATACATACATACATACTAACTAAAATTTGGACTCAAGCATTTGTGCAACACAAATTATTATGTTAATTTAATGTTTTTACTGAGAAATTTTTGATATTTGGACCATCTTGACGATATGTTAATATTTGTACATCTTGAAGATCTCTTTCCATCACTGCTTGGAAATCTTCAGGGATTCAGTGCCTTTCTCCGGAAGGCCGTCCTCAACTGCTCTGTCAACTCCACGAAGGACACCACGTTCGGATTACTGGACGACCGCGAGATTTGTGTGATGCTTAACGAAGTCCTTTCCTCCATCGTGGACATGGTTTTGGACCTTCCAGATCTCTATTCGATCGATTCCATACCTGGAACGCGGAAAAACCGCCACCATCTCAGTGACCCGCAAGCTCTATGCCAGTTTACTAGCCAACGCCTTCCTCTGCTCCATTCCAGACGCCACTTGAAGCGCCAGCAGTGAACATCGAGTACCAAGCATTAATTTTCGCGGCTTATTCAACATCGACAACACCGACCCTCGTCGGGACCCTCCACGAGAAGAGGGAGAAGCTCAAGTGTCTCCTCA
>JAQIXW010005059.1:0-10824 GCA_034700685.1 Willowsia buskii | reverse complement strand
ATTTTTAATCAACTAAAACCTATTTAAAGGTAAAAACTATTATTTTTACTAATTACAATGTGTTATGGCATTTTATATTGAGTGAGTGCTTGTGTAATATGTTGTGTCACCATATAAACCTTATATTCCAACATCATACATTAAACATATCTACTAACATATTAAGATTCCAATTAATTTTCAAAAAAATACTCAAATATATTTTGACATATGATATATTTAGCTAAGTGTTAGCTTTGAGCTTCCTTTTTGAAAAATAATTGCTCACAAGAAAATCAGAGCATAGTGACTTAACTATTATAAATATATGTCTCATTTCAAAGAATATTACAACAATAAATCTAATAACTTTTATCATCAGTATTATCACTTGAGCTACAAATTTTTTCAGGTTTACCTCCAATCTCTCCATTATCACTACCATATTCAAACATAAATGACAAATTATCCAACAAATTGTCACCATTGCACAGAAACTGATATGCACCCCATATGCAAATCCCAGCGGCGATTTCATTTTGACCGGCGCCGGAACTCTTAAGCTCGTCCTAAACGGGGTCCAACTAGCCATCTCATTTTGATGCTGCATCTCTGCGATCATCACTTGTAATCTTTCAATTATCCCCATTTCATCCAGACTACTAAACACTCGATGCAATTCTTGCGAAAATCTTCCCCATGCAAAGTAGCCAAATTTAAATTGGGAATTTACTTTCTCCGGAAGTGGTATCGATCCACAAACGAATTTCCCACCTACAATTACCTGTTTTGATGCAGACAATATTTTTGTTAAGAATGGGTCAGAGGTCAACAATGGTTTCCCACTGCAGCCAAGTCCAAGCACTCGAGAGTCTACAAGACTGTCCAACTTTTTTGCAAGAGATTGATTTTGTGTAGAGGCGCCTTTATAAATCCCAAACAAATCTTTAAAATTTTCTATTCCAAAAGCATTTTTAAATTCTATCTTAAGTTTATCCGGAGCAAACATGAATATCTCAGAGATACTCTTTTCCCGCAATAAAAACTTATAATTTCTTTGAGCAAGTTCTTCCAAAGTTGTGGGAACTTTAATTGACAGGTTTTCTGCCGAAAATACTGCGGAATACTGACAAGTTATAAAAACAGCGCCAATCATAAACGGCGTTATGAGAACTTTCCAATGTCGTTTTGGACAAGTCAAAGGTTTTGAAACAATCAACCAAAATAAGTCAAGACCTAGAAGCACATCTTTATAGATAAATCCAATCAGTAAAAGTATGACATGAACACAAGTCCAAATCCGAGGGTCAAAGAGATTTGTACTCTGTCTATCCCACTTTTGGGTAATTTCACCGAAAATATTGCCGCAATACATTATATTCACTTTGGATTGGACCATTGGCTTAAAAGTGGATTTGTATTTTAGCTGGTTGTTTTCTAAGTTGCTAAATAAGAAAGGTAACCACCTTACTTGTAAGTCTTGGTCTGACTCTGACAAGCGTTTTGTTATTAACGAAATATTTAAAAATTTAGCAGAAATCATAAGTCCGATGATATATCCATTATGACAGGTGGGAAGCGTGGAGTACAAAATTTTGCGATGATTTGAAAAGCATTCCGGTCTTTTCAAGAGTTCAGATAAGAGTCGGCTGCCGAGCATTGGGAATTCTGTGTATGCTGCAGTTCTTGAGAGCATCAATAACTTGCAATTTTTGTGAGCTGAATCCAAATATTTTGATTGTACAAATACCTGTTTGTCTGCACAATATACAGAAAATTGGTTGGTTTGCGGATCAAAAATAATTATTGGATTGTAGACGGAAGCTTCATCATTTTGAATGTCAGTAGTATCAAGGAAACCTATTTTGATATATGTGGCGTATTCGGAAAAACGGTAACCCGAGTTTTGTAATGCTGTAAATGTCGCGTTTTGGGAGAACGTGTCCAAAATAAAGAAAACACATGAGGATAAACGATGTCGGGATGTGTAGCGGAAATAGTATTCTTTAAGAGAAATTGTAAATTGGTCTTCCTCAACGTTTTCCTGGTCAATTTGGAAGTTTAGATGAAACGCATCGTGTATAGTTATTGGAAACTTGTTACTATTTTTGGATAAATCTTCAAGTAATTTGCGGATATAGTTTTGAGGATATTCAGTTACAATGTGTACTGTACATTGGGGACTGATTTCGGGGAAATCTTGGGATTTAAAGGGGTATGCTGAAATGGCGTAAATAAGCAGTGCTGTGGAAAATCTTAACATGTCCATCTTGAAGTTCTTAACGATTCTAATTCCTTGTTTTAAATTTTGTTGTGTAGAGTAATGAATTTTTGAAAAATATTTGTCTCGAAGCTTTCTTCAAGCAATAGTAAATGCTTACACATAGCTGCTTAATGTCAAATACAAGTTTCTAAATATGCCTTACGTAAATATTTGAAAAGACTGCTAGTATTTTCTGGTGGTAGCGGTTTATAACTGGTAATTATTTTGAAAGCTTATCTGATAGAACAAAAATTGGTAAAAGTATTGACAAAAATATTCAGGGCTAATATTTCTTGTGTCCTTAAAAGTTTCAAAACTTAGAGAAAAGCGTTTATATTACTAGGAGGTAACATATATGTATTTTGTCACAAACATATTCAAACTTCATCAAGATATTACAACCATATATTATGGCTACTTTAAGATAATATGAAGTTCTATTAAAAAAATATTTTTTTAGTTCCAACATTACCTAAAACTATTTCCACCATCTAACCAGCACTAATAATTATTATATGATATTTAAGAATCTGATAATCGACTTTCTACCAGCCGACTACTTTGAATTTTTATCTTAAAACTTATCTTGGTAAACATGTGAACAACTGTCTGCCAAATGCCTTGTTATTTCGTGATACATAATGCATATGCAAATATGAAAGATTTTTTTTAATTTCCTATTTTAACAGACACAAACTCATAGAAACACGCACACTTTTAGGCAAAAGTATATGCTATAATATTTCTTCATTTGATACTTACATTAAAGCTTTCTTTATATTCCTTAAAAATAAACTATATACTTTAAAACACGTAAGCAGTATAGATCGCTCATTCCGTGCATTTCAAAATTTCAAAATTTCAAAATTTAATATGATTTATAAGTATCCCTAACACGTTAACTTACCTATATCTCTATTTTTACTTAACATGAGCTCAAAGTCCATGGAAACCTTCTAAAATGTCATAACTGCTGTAGTAAGATTATCAACAGCTGCCATCAAATAGTCCCCAGGAGCATCTTTCGTAATTTTGAACAAAGCCCCACTTCGAAACGAAGTCGGTGACATGGCTCGAATGCACATTCTCAATTCTCTTCTTCTTATCCCTTTCTCATTGAATACCCGAGAGTGTAGCGAATCAACTACTGATTCTCCTTGAATATGAATATAGCTAATTACACATATCACCGTAAGTGCCCAAAGCATAAAGGTCAATCCAAACAGTGCAAACATTGCTACAATAAAATGTGGAGCATAATCCCAACCTCGAATACCCACCCAACACAAAGCTGTTCCTAGGGTGTGCCCCAGAAACATGAATAGTGTGACCAGCCTATTTCCAAATGGACTAATTCTTGTGTGAATCACAGCCAGTTTGATATATTCTCTAGCCAGTTGCCGAAAGTTTCCAATTTTTGAAACAAGAGTCCACACACCCAAATAAGCTTGACAGACAAGAAAGAAATATGTAAACAGAAAGCACATAAGTCGGCTTGAACAAACAGCAAAAGAGAGTCCTGTAATGATGCGACCAATTAAGACCAATATTTGTGTAATTGGAGCGTAGCCATATATTTTGTAGCCTCCGAACACGAAAAATGCAAGATCGAATTTGAATATGATTCCGAATGCAGCCAAACTTGTGGTGGTCAAGGTCACAGAAACTCCAATGCAGAGGCCTAACCCCAGAATTTGCAGTTCTCTTTTCCACCTTTCTTCAAATAAGTTCCAATCCAATCTGCAAGCTAAGAATAAAGGAAAAAATATAGAATGGTTTACAATTAAAGTTTACAAATAAAATATTTATCCATTCATAAATACCTCTTATAAGATTGCACTGAAGTTCCAGCAATTTATTGATGCCGCACATGTTATCCTCTCCATCGTAACATAACTTGTGACCGATTCCAGTTTGGAAAATTGTGAGACTGAGAACTATAAAGAAGACGCTGTAAGCCACAAGGGACGCGCCTTCTGCCCAAAACAAGCAGTAAATACTGAAAACGGCGCCGAATAAGAACATGCCAAAAAATAGTTGCAAAATCCATGGGATCGAGCCATATCTAGTTCTGGCTTTCACAGGCTTTAAATTACAGGATAAAGGATCCCATACTATGGGCGCGTTGCGAAATAGCTTTATGTAGAAATTGTTCTGGATTTTTATTGCTACTCGGGCAAAGGAAAATAGTAGTGGTTCGTCATTTTGGGGCATTTTGAATCAAATATTTGTAGAGGAGGAAAATAAGGCGATGCTTTTGATATGACGACTTGAAAGCGAATAAGAAGTTAAATTCAGACAACGTGACATTTTAATTATTGTTTGCTGTTTCGTCTTTGGATTTAGTTTTTTTGTGGAAAACACCTTTCCAACTCGAAACGGTTGTGTAAGTCGCACTCGCTTTATTAATTTTCAGCTGTGACCGCAAATAATTATGGTTGCGTAAATATATGTAAGCTCCCACGTTTTTTTTGAAAGGTGGGCGGCAGTATGCCAGCTTGTCCATGTCCAGTTTCCTTTTTTTTCAAGGTATCCAGTTTTTAATTTGAAAGCCCATTAATAATTACGTATTCAGCTTGATCACTTGTATGGAAAAAGGACAATATCTAACAGCAAGGCTTTCACTATTCACACTTTCGGGCTAATAAGCAATATATACAGACGACCGTGCGTTCAAACATCTTAATAATTAAGTTCGAAATAATTGAAAAAGTGTTTTTTCATGTGTTTCGTAAACCCAATTTCGCCTTTAGGACTGGCGAGAAGTAGCAAATATTTTTTAGTGGTTGGGTAACCATGTTTTTTTATCGTCTTTTAAGTTGAAAAATATTGTCAGTTTGATACAAGACGAAGACCTGAACAAAAATATGGGTTACATATGTATATGTAGTACATAACATGTTTATGTAAATACATTCGCTTCTTCATGCCAAAAAAAAGTAAAATTAATTAAAGGAACTACAAGTTATGTCTCTTGGTTGTGTTCACCACGTGATTATCAACGGTAAAATTGAGAAGGCAAAAAATCCAATTATGTTATAAAAGACGTTGGAGACATAGCTTGAATTTACATTCTCAATTACCTTCTTCTTACACATTTCTCGTTCAAAATCCTAAAGTGCAAAGAATCAACAACCGATTCACATTGAATATAAATATAACTAATCACACATATCACTGTAAGAGCTGAAAGCATAAAGCCCACCCAACATATAGCAGTTCCAAGAGTGTGGCCAAGATACATGAAAAATGCTACAAGACTATTACCAAATGGACGAATTCTTGCGTGAATCACAGTCAATCTGATGTAGCTTTATGTAGAAATTGTTTTGGATATTAATGGCTTTACGGGCAAAGGATAGTAAACGGGGTTTGTCATTTTGGGGCATTTTAGAACAACTGGTGGTATTTCAGATTATAATCCAAACGTAATGTTTCAATTGATTTTATTCTCTCCTTGAGAAAAACGCAATGCGACAGATATAGCGAGTCAAGTTCATATTGAATATAACGTGACATTTTGATCTTCATTTTTTTTATTAATTTTAATCTTTTCTGTGGAAAAAAAACACCTCGCCCACGCGTAAACAGCAACGGTTTGGTTCGTTTAATTAACTGTCTTAGATGTGAAAATATGGTGGGTGTAAGCAATTCTGATTGTGCAAATCTCATATGCCAAATGTGTGGGAAGCTAAAAGTTTTTTTTTTTGCATATCGGGTTTGTCCTTACAAAATATCAGCTTTTAATCGGCTTCTACCTTCTAATCAAGCTTAGCTCAGTTTTTTTAGTTGATTCTAAGCAAAATGGAAATTAAATATGCTCAAGCTTTTGCTGAAGGAAGAAATGAATGACATCATTTTTAATTCTCGCTTTCTGTAAAACTAATCGTACTTTTGTGACGGAGAAAGTGGTAAACAAATATTTTTTAGTTTTTCCTACCCACAAAGGTAATAAAGAAAATCCACGCTATTTCTTACGCCTTGTAATTGTCTACAGAAAACAGAAACATGTTTCCATAATCATATAGATTTATTCACATTCATTTCACTCATAATTCTAGTTTTAAAAATGTGGTGCTTAAGACTAAATTATTGTAATGTAAGCAATCAAAATTATTTCTATGTAATTATAACTTAAAATACGTTAAATCAAAGCTTTTACTTTTTCATTGCAAATATACTTATTTTTCTAAGACTAAAATGTCATAACTGCCGTAGTAAGATTATCCACAGCTGACATCAAATAGTTTCCAGGAGCATCTTTCGTAATTTTGAACATGCCGCCACTCCTAAACGAAGTTGGTGACATAGCTCTAATGCACATTCTCAATTCCCTTTTTCTCACTCTATTCTCCTTAACCACCCGACATTTCAGATCCTCAACTACAGATTCTCCTAGAATATGAATATAGCTAATTACACAAATCACAATAAGAGCCCAAATCATAAAGACCAATCCAAACAATACAAACATCCCCACAATAAAATGCGGCGCGAAATCCCAACCTCGAATACCAAACCAACATAACGCAGTTCCTAAGGTGTGTCCTAAAAACATGAAGCATGCTACCAATCTATTTCCAAAAGGACTAATTCTTGTGTGAATCACAGCCAATCTGATATACTCTCTTGATAATTGCCTAAAGCTTCCAATTTTTGAGAGAAGAGTCCACACACCCAAATATGCTTGACAAACAAGAAAGAAATATATAAATAAAAAGCACATAAGCCTTCCCGAACAGACAGCATACGCGAGCCCAGTGATGATCCGAACAAACATGATCGAAAGTTGTGTGATTTGATCGTAGTCATAAATTTTGTTGCCGCCAAAAAAGTAAAAAGGAATGTCAAATTCAAATATGGCCGCTAATGCCGCGCAACTTCCTGTGGTCAAAGTGACAGAAACGCCGATGCAGATTCCTGAGCCGAGTATTTGCAATTCTTTTTTCCATCTTTCTTCAATCAAAGTCCAGTCATGTCTGCAAGCTTAAAAAAAGTATGGAGCACTTGTTAAATATTTTGTATTTAGAAAATAATGAGGTTAAAATTTGTTAGAAATACCTTTTATAAGACTGCATTGATGTTCCAACAGTGTATTTACACCACACATGTTATCCTCTCCATCGTAACATAATTTGTAGCCAGTTCCAACTTGAAATATTGTGACGCTGAAAACTATCAAGCAAATACAGTAGGCTACCATTGAAACTCCTTCTCCGTAGAGAAAGCAGAAGATACTGAAAACAACGCCGTATAAAAACATGCCAAAAAATAGTTGCAAAAGCCAAGGGATCGAGCCATATCGAAATCTAGTTTTGACAGGTTTCAAATTACAGGATGATGGATCCCATACTATGGGCGCTTTGCCGAATAGTTTTACGTAGAAATCGTTTTGGATTTTTATGGCGAGACGGGTAAACGAAAATATTAGTGGTTCGTTATTTCGGGGCATTTTGAAACAAATATTTATTATGACAGGTAAAAATCCTTTGAAAGATTGTCTTTGATTTTTCTTTGTGAAAGCGACAATGCTGATATGACGACTCGGTGAGGAGTGAGGGTAAAATTTTATGCAAGGTGACATATCTATACCGCTTTGTTTTTTGTCACGTTGACTTTGTTTATGGAAAACTTTTTTATGTAAGTTTTCAATTTGAAAGCTCATTAATAATGACGCATTGAACTTGACCACTTATATGAACTGAGTTATGAACGCAATAGCAATCAGCAAGGCTGTTCCAACCCTAAGTGTGAAGAAGACATGTAAGGGAACTCACCATTTAATTTAGCTGCCTTTTATAACGCTTTCTTTTTCATAGTCAACATTTGCTTTCAGCTTTTGGTGTACTAAGCATAACGGATATTAATAATTGATGTTGGACTAATTGAAAAATGTTTTTTTGTATGTTTCATAAACCCTTTCTTGCTTTATGGACTGGAGAAAGGTGATTAATATTTTTAGGGGTTGGGTAACCATGTTTTTCAGATCGTCTTTTGGTTAGAAAATGTTATAATTTTTATATAAGATGAAAAGCAATTGTATGGGTTACATATATATGTCTTGGTGTATGTAACATTTTGTGTAAATATGCTCGCTTTTTCTCGCCCCAAAAAATAATTAGAGAGTTAGAAAACTTGTTTTTCCAATTGTGATCTACCCACACATATCGATGAAGCTCAGGTGTCGTGGGACTTTGTAAGCATTAAATTTTCATAGTGTGATTACGCTCGGTGAAAAATATGTTTTGCACTTAACAAGCTTTCTCTCTAAGGAACACGCGATTTATTACAAAACATAAGTTTTCAAGTGATATTTTAGCTATAGCGTGATAGCTATTTCTTATTTTGTGTGGAGTCAACAAAATGTCATCTATTCTTTCTAATCATAAAACATTCAGTTTGGGAGCAAGTTTAGAGTAAGATTCTTTACTTCATTTATTGTTTCAATCACGCAGAACGCAGATTTACGAAGATTTATGATTTTCACAATTCTTTTTGACATCTCTTATCGTCTATGCATCATATCTTTTTGTGAAAATCGCATGCATTTCATTTAAAAAATTCTCATATTCATAGAAAGCGATTAAATCCCCAAGTAATTATTATTGTTAAAAGACATAATATGCATAATCCAATTATCTGTATATACTAATAAAAAGAAAATAATAAAAAACACATTATCTGTTCATATTGCACGACACAAAAAGTCAATATAGATAACTAAAGTACTGCACCAAAAACCATAAATCTTTTATCAATATCTACATACAAAAATGGGCAATACATTCAATCTATCAAGTTGATAAATGACGCAGGTTTTCTTTTCTCAGAAGTAAACAGAAGTGTTACAAGTTCTTGGAAAATATTATGCGATGCATACTTAAGTGGCAGACAAGCTTCCTTTTTATTTTGTAGGAAGTCAACAAAAGGTCATATATTCTCAGATTGAATGGGCAAGTTCACTGAACACCACATTCTCACAGGGGCCTTCCATAAATGATGTCACGCTAAAATATTCATCCCAAATGCTAAAACGAATGTATGGCATGTCACGCTATAGCACGAACCGCGTCCCTGCCCTCAATTTGAGACATTACAAATCGATAACCCCCATGTAGACAATGAAAATTTGTGACGCACAAGCTAAAAACATCTGGAAAATCTCAGCATAAAATACAAACAAACTGCATCTTGCAGGAAGTTATTTAAAAAATGTTACTCCGCGGAAATAAACCAGATCACTTTCAATTGTGGAATTTGTATGGAATCTGTTCATTTAGATGATTAGTTGTAAATGAGCTAGCTTACGAGCATAAACACTGCAAATTTGACTATTTGTAAAATAAATTAGATTTTATTGCCATAAATATGGGGAGACTTAAATGGGCGGTTTTTACGGTCAATTTAATAATTGCATCGGTTATCTGCGAGCCTCCACAAATGTCGCAGAATACCAAAGAGGTTATCTTTTCTGAGCAGATAAATAGCAGAGATTTTCGTGGATTTGAAAGCTCCACAATTCAACCGGAAGAGAGCACTCCAGAATTTCTGGAGAAACCGGAAGACACAGAAACTGAAGTGGACTTAAGTCAAGTGAAACTTTACTGGATGGCTCATACGCATGATTCTTCATTTGATTCTGAGGTGACTACCAACTTTTCTCTCATAATTATTTCTAATAAATTGGATCAAAAATAAAATAAAAATTCTGGTCATCTTAAAGATTCCTTTGGCCGATCGCATAAAATTTGGGAAAGAATTGGACATCACAGAATTCTTTAGAAAGTATGTGGTCAACTCCACAATGCCCAGAGTTGTGAGGAGAAAGCACGGAAGAGCTAGAGGGAGACCGGGGTCACCTTCTCTGGGAAGCGGTCCAACTCCCGTTTGTCGACCAATGAATACCACAGTGCCGGTCCCGATTCTTATCAAACCCATTTATAAAATTGTACCTAAATGTGTGCTAGTCAAAAGGTGCATTTATATGACAAAAGTTTAAAATTCAATAAAATTTCAGTCTCGGTATAATGGACACCCATATAAAATACTATCCATTATACGCATGTCTACTATATCGAGCTGCCACATAATTTTTTAATTTTCATATTTTTATCATCACTTATTATTTCCAGGTGTGGAGGATGCTGCAATGATGAAACTCATATTTGTGAAGCGACAAAAATTGAAAATGTGACACGCGAGGTAATCTGTCAATAAAATTATGTATCAAATTTTTATCAAATTTTTGAGTCAACCTTTCAATTTCAGATAAGGCTTCTAAAGTACATTGGCAACTCATCCTTCTTTGAAGCGGACAAGCGAGAGTTCCACTTTCGAGAGGATAAGGAATGCGCTTGTAACTGCAGAATAAAGAAGGAAGTAATTTCTCAAATAATTAACGAATTACTTGTCTAATTGTTTTTTAAATTATGTTTTCAATTAAAATTATTTTCAGCACTGCAAAAATCCTCAGCAAATCTACATCCCTGAGCAGTGCTCCTGCCTATGTGCCAATATCCAGGAGCACGAAAGCTGTCTCGAGTCCCCCAACCGGATATGGAATGATGAAGAGTGCAGATGTG
>JAQIXW010005058.1:0-10825 GCA_034700685.1 Willowsia buskii | reverse complement strand
CTCATAAAAATAAATTCTTGCCTCTACTTTCCGGATAATTTCCGAAAAAAATGGATGAAGATAAAACTGTTTTAAAACTTTAGAAACATAGAAAACCTGAAATAAGTAAAACTTAAAGGCCACTAGACAAAAAATTGTTATTACGAGTATTTAGGCTGGGATTAGGTTATTGAGCTTCTACAAAAAGCAGGTTCGGATTCAGTATAGTAATCTGTGCGTAAAATAGAGTTAATTGTTTCATAAGAATATCATCTACCAACTTGACACAGTCCAAAAATTTTGTCATAAAATTTGACACTTGATTAGATGCTATTTGACTTTGACTACTGATCTTAACAAGTGATACGAAATTGCAGCTTGCAACTAAAATGCAATAAAAACTGCTTTTCAGTTTTCCCATTTGAGATCAAGAGGAAGCGTGTTCTCAAAAAAAGACATTCCTCAACATAAAAAATATCAAATCTCATTATTCATTTCATTAGCACCCTCATCCCATTTCTCTGCATTCCAACTATTCTAAGCCATAATGATATGTACTCAAAAAGCACATACTTTAATGTTATTAGTCCAGTCTTAAGCACAAGAAGGAGGACTACCCTCACACTGATTTCTTGTCTGTTCGCACTCTTTCAGCAGTTTAGTTTATTCCTTCCGTTCACTCGCTCGCTTCTTCTCACTTCGTTTTCAATGGGCTCAACTTTTTCTCTTGGACAGCAGCCAAAACTCATGAAAAAGAACTTACACAAAAAACAAATAAACTTTTATTATGTTCCTATTCAATAACATGCAATGTGACATAGTCCTTTACAAAATGTACATATCTAAACATCTATATGAAAATGGTGCAAAATATTGGGTGCTTATAAAAAATGCCTGATAATTTATAGAAACCCGATGGAGGAGCCGACAAGCTGCTAAAATTGTTTTTTAAACGAATTTCTTCACAAAACCGGTCATTTGTCAATCGTCAATGTAGAAGATAGCAACAGTTCATTGAAAAGATTAATATATTTTGTTTGTTTTTGTAAAATGCTTAATTTGTCGTCGTTGTCATCTTTAAATGTAAACAAAATATACAAAACTGACGATATAAAAACAAAATTAATATTGGACTAACGATAAGATTATCACTATTATGGTTTTTATATTTCAAACAAGGCGCAATTCTAGAAAATTAATAGTTTTTTGTTCGAAACGGCTTGTTATGATATCATAAAAAATATTCTCGAACGCCTCAAATTTGTGGATTGTCACTCTAAATATGTGTGAGCTATATATATTTATATCTTATTCTGATAGTGGGAAGGAGTCGCCATTGGCATTGAATACAGCTTTCCAAATGACTTCTTTTTACTCACTTTTTACTTTTTGGTTAGGTGACGACGCAGCGGAAGTCAGCGAAAAAAGTTCATTTGCAAGCTGTTCACTGCGAAGAATTATCCTTCGAAAAAACAGCTTGATTTATTGGCTGCAGACATAATACAAATCTTGGATGTGGTTTTTTCTTCTAATTTTTTATCCATTTAAAATGTGTCTGTGCACTGCATCTTCTATCTATATAAACTTACATACAACTTTTATCTCTGTTACTTTCATGCAGAATATTTTACCCATTCAGCGTTTTGTCTGAATTGAGAATAGCTTGTTTGGTACTGGATAAATGCTAATAAGTGCAGAAATGTTTATGATGTCTGTGGTGTGGATGCAGCGGTTATCCTAGTGACGATAATGATGGCGGCGGCGTTGGCGATGACAGTGATACTGGTTTACTTGGTACAGAAAACACTTGTTCTTCACTTGTAAATTTTCTTCTGAAGAACACAAAGCCAGACGCGAGAACGGACTAATTTGCGAAAATGACAGCGTCATCATAAATTTATTACGTAAACTATCCAATCTACATACAAAATACAGAGACGAGAAGACTGAAGAAAATTGCATCCTTTTTTACTGAAGAGTTGAATAGATGATGTGAGAGGGACACATTTTGGGGAAACTTGAGAAAAGAAAATTTAAAAACAAGTGCATATAATTTGTTCAATTGCTCAGACACAGAGTTCATAATATGAAGATGAATGAGCAATAATTACTTATTATTTATTTCAAATAATCTCAGACATTATCTGTCGTCACCGTTGAGACGCCAGCATTGAAAGGGAAAATCTTAAAATTCATTCTGAAAAAGGTACATGTGCCCATATCCATCAAACGTTTACATGACAGCAAGATATTTGCTTATTTTTCATCAATTTGGCAAATCTGTAAACTATTTTTATCAGAATCCTAATGCTTGTCTTATGTCCGTCAGACATGGGGTCATTCACATTCCTTTTTTTCCTTCGATTTTTTATCTTATGTTTTCATACTTAAGTAATCATATGGGCAATTTAGCAAAAAATCATTACTTCATTACTCACTCCATTAAAACAAATATTAGCAGTAAAATTTGCAAAAAAAACCATTGAATCATCGAGAGCATTCAAAAGAGAGCCAAGCCCAGTCAATGTAGTACTCTAATTCGTTGACTTTTTGCGCGTCTAACTTTTAATATGATTTTTTACGAGTATATTTTGTGGGCAGACTTTTGACAAGTTTGTTCGCATTTTTACAACTTAGCAAGCTGGGCATGCAAACATGCTGATTAGCAGAAAAGTACATTGTCATAAAATATTGACCTTCATCAAGTGGCTCGAGACAGAGTGGTCAGGACAGACTGTATATTTTGAATGGGATTTGCAGAAAATAAAATATTATTTATGGCTGGACACATGTTCGCCATATGACAGAAGTAGACAGAAAATTTTCAGATATTTATGGAATGCATATAGCTTGGACATGATTATTGGTCGAATAAAGAATAAAATTAGTATGGATATTTGAATGACTGTGAAGCACCAACTTACTCTATGTAATATTCTCCGCTTGCCACTTTTCATGATGTGGATCATAAAAAAGAAAATGTATGCCAGGGAAAAGAGTTTATTACAGTTTTACTGCTTTTTTATCAACAACCAATCTATATACCAAATTTCTTTGGAGCAAATACATATACGCACGATATATATCTGTGGAGCTTTAGAACTCATAAAAAACGCATGCAGGTAAAATAAACAATTTTCTTTCTTTTTCTTATGCATTTGCACAAACTTTTTTACTGAGCATTTTTTGTGGTTTCTGCATTTTACTGAGAAAGTAAGAAAGGTAGGTCGTGTATGTATACAGCTATTCTTTATCATCTCGGATTCATTTTACCATTTAGTTGAATTGGGTATGAGTTAAATGCTTGATAGTCAAAACATTGCTAAACTGATTAAAATCAATGATGAAGAAAAATATGTAAAATCCGAGCAAGCGAATTATGCGTAGATGCATCAAAAGCTTAGCTCATCAGAGCATAATTTTTGATCAAAGAAGATTATAGCTATAGCATGGCAATGTCAGCATGGTTGATTTTTTCAGGGTGGTGGTGCATTCAATGTGGTCGTATTGATTTTCATGAGAGAATGTCATGACTAGTCATGATCATCAGAATGCTGCCGGATGGAGAGTAAAATGCTTTATTCCTGTTCATAGAACCATAGCATGTATCCACACTATCGAAATAAGCACCAAACCAAACCAATGCTTCCAGAACTGAATATATATCCATATAGCCAGCATTTTCATCGTCTTCGTGACTTTTGGATGAACTCTTCCTTTCTCTACGCATCTCTGATCTCACTTTATTCTCAACCAAAACACCCACTCTACTCTTAACCCTTTCTACTTTGTTTGACAGCCATGGAAATAATATCGTTTTTTAAGGTTGCTGCTTTTTCTAGATCAGAAATATCAGAAAGTAATATCGTCAGCGAGTTCACTAGCATTTACCACCTGTCCAACTCTAAAATGAACAAAGAATAAAAAATAGAATCAGTGGCGGAAAACAATAATGAATTGGATGGAGTGGACTGCAAAAATTTATTTTAACTGCTACTGAATAAGCAATTATTGTTTTTTGCTATAAATCAAACTTCTGTCAAATTTCCTCAATCAAATCAAATGGTCTGAATTAAAATGTCGCCCTTTTTACTCGCTTGCCAACCATTTCATTTAAGAGAGAAATTGATGGCCACTACTTATTCTGTTTTGATGGGTGCTCGTCTCTTCAAGTCAATTTATTTTATTTTTTACACAAAAAATTGACAGATTGACTGGTCTTTGCAAAGTTGTGTTTTGTTCGAGCTTAAATAGTAGTCAATCCATCAAATGTCATACAGCTAGTACAACAAGAGCAAAATATTATGCATGCGCTGAAATTCCTCTCCAGTGCACCAACAACTTGAAAATCACAGTTTTTACTCGTGTGTACACATTGCGACTGGGCTAGTGGTAGATATGTAAATAGTGGGAAATAGAGTGAGAAAGATTTATGATTTTTGGAGTCTGGATGATTATTTATCTGCAACAAGATCCATTTATTTCTTTGAGCCCCCTCTCGCTGTATAAAACCTTAAATTTCAATGCCTTCGTTCTCTGTAATGGCATGCTAGATTAGAAGAATTGACCTTCAAATACAAAGTTTAAGCGGTTCTCATGCATGTTTGTATAAGATGACATATTACAGGGTGATAAACTGTCAACTTTATTTTTCCAGGATATTTGGCATGTAATTGATCAATGTAGAGTTTTAATCTCAATTTGTTTACTTTCGGTCTTCAAATCTTGCACGTTTTGTGTTTTGCGTACATCTCGTGAAAACACAGGAAACCGTAAAGGTTGAAAGCCATTTAAAACTTTGAGCGTGCAGTGGCGATTATAAACTTTAATAGATGGAAATCATGACGAATTCGGTATCATGTCTTTGGATTTACGTAGAAACCTTAAAATAGTATGTGATTTTAGAAATGAAGTTTCATTTAGCACTTAAAAATCATTTGAAAATAAGTTTGTCACCAAATTCAAAATTTTGCTTGGGTTTACACATTCAACAGAGTTTTTTAAATAGATTTTTAACTATAATATTTATGTACATAAGATACTCTGCTCTTCCCGCATATTTCTAATCAAAACCTACTTTTTTGCCAGCCCAGTAATAAATCACAATTAAAAAGAATAAAAGCTTATTAGAAAAGCCCACACCATTTACAACTCCAAATAGCGTGTCCAACAAGCTATTCTTTAGAGAAATATGAGGGCTGACGGTGTTGATTGTTTTCCTTATGTTTATGTGTAAAGTTGTAGTGGCAACCCTGTCATGTTTTTAATACTTCTTAACAACACAACACACACGTAAATTCTCTTTTTTCTTTCGGCACAACAAGAGAACGGAGCGAGCGACACATTTTGAATACAAACAACTTAATTTTCTTTTCTCTCGGCTAACCCTCGCTTCTATTCAGGATCTTCTTGAAAATGAGTTGTTCTTTCGAGTTGTTGCGATAAGATAAGATGAACAATTCAAACAGATAATATGGTTTGATAAATAATTTTGCAGATCCTTTTGAATGCCTCTCGTTAAAAATACACCTGTTCACATCTATCAACATTTTTAGACTTTTTACAAAAATGATGCAAACTTTAGTGAATTTATTTGCTGGAAAAAATAGTAAATTGAATTTGAATAAAAAGTTCACTCTATGGTCCAGTTGCATCACAAAATACAATTACTATTTGATAAACGCTTTTTAAGCCATAGAAAAACCACCTGTTAAAAGTTGCCCTCATAAATTAAAAAAAAACAAGTTGAAAATTGAAGAGAGAGATAATTGCCATGAAATTTATGCAAATCAGGTGCGAACATCATCGCCATCAAAGCAAAGATAAAATACTACAAGCATTTAAGTTTGTTTGGGTGGTTGTTACCGAAAAATTCAATCAAACAAATGTTGCTAAGCTGTAGTTTGCCATTAATGAGTGAAGAGGTGAGAAAATTGCAAAATAATTTCATTGAACAATGTAGCTAATCATAATTATGTAATAAATATTCACATCCACACGTCAACAATTTTACTGCCAGAAAAATTAATTTAGTGAAGAAACATATTGTGATGCTTGGGGCAACTTGCGATACGTCAGTCATTTTCAGAGAGTGTATTTAATTGAATGCAAATTATGGCTTGGCTTTTCATAATTATAAAAAATACATCGAAACTTAATGTCACATCGATTTCTTTGGTTATTCCCAATCTTCACGGTTTCCTGACATGTGAAAAATTTCATCTGTTAAATTAAAAAACTCATCTTATTTAGAGTTTTTACCAATGGCGTCATCATAAATTAATCTAGCAGAAAATTATTTACAAATAAATTAGGAACTCATTGACATGTGACATATGAAGTTCAAATATTCTAAGATGTCCGCATCAACTTTTATTTCAGATAAATGAAACGAAACTTGTAATTTGCATGCGTATGTATGTATGTAGAGTCAAAAATGAAGAAAACAACAGTTCATTTGTATTTGACATGGATATTGCTTAAGTGAACTGGATGTTTTGCCACATTTGCTGTCACAAATAAAAGAGTAAATGGATGCACGAATAAATTGACTACTTTTTTGTTTGTTTTGTTTATTTTGCTCTTGAGTGTGAATTCACATTCCAAAATGTTATTCAAAACTAGCTCATCTCACAGCCCACCTGTCTGTCCTCCTCCATCTAATCAACGGACAACTCTGTAAACACTTTATATACTTCCTTTCACACAATTTGAAACAAGACCTAGCTCCATGAATATTTTTTAGGCTACTTTACATTTTGTTTATTGTGTTCCATATAAAGTATGCCATTTGTTGATAAAACGAGTTTTTTTTTTCTCAGTTTCACGAGCGAATATACAAAACTTTTGGCTGATTAGCATCGTGATTTTTTATTACAAAAGTGCAAATTCGTGCAGTTTAAGTAAGCACTTTTCATTTATTGGCAGCAAATACCATGTTAATATTATCAGAGATTTTTGGAGAAAAAAATCTGAAAAAATTTCATTTTGGGACAGAAGTTTTCATCAATTTTAATTTCGCTAGCGAAATGTTTTGCTGTCTGTGCGTAATCTGCTAACAACTTTGATACTAATAATAATAATTAGCTCACAGCATGAACTCATCAATCTATTTTGGTCACGCCTTGTTTAACCTGAAACTTTTATTCGCTGGGTAAGCATTTTTTCTAACTTAGATGAACCCGTGTGTAATAGCAGCATGCAGAAACAACACTCATAGTCAGTTTTTACCATAATTTTTCACAAAATAAAATGCAACAACAATCAATCAATTTTCATACTTTATCTGCCTATATTTAACAAGTTTTTCTTATAATTTGCAAAGTGAATCGCTAATGGCAAATCCTTAAGATTACTTATCATTCCAAGCAATTTTCAAATTTTCACCGAAACCACAATCTAGAAATTCCATCTCATCAATCAAGTCATTTTCCAACAGAATATTCAAAACACAGTCTTCAGCATTATTAGTACCGCACTTATTACCAGATCATCAAAAGTGTCTTTTCATGATACAGCAATTGAGAATAAACTATATACCTAATTTTTTGCATGATTTTCATCCATTCATTTTGGATTGCATTATCGTTTACAAAATGAGCATATATCTACCGCATATATTTTGATGCACTCTTCATTCTATGAATATTTCCAGCAATTTTGCCAACATCATCATCCTGATCAGAGCGGTATGGTGCACTAGACTATATTTTGATCATTGATGCGCACATAATTTCACTGCACATTATACTCATTGCTCTCATGTTCACGTCTCGTCTGGTAATTACGTGCATGTCGTTAATCCAATTTAAAACATTTTCATGGGTGCACACAAGCATCCATAGATCCACCTCTTAAATTCTTGAAAATGCAGTTTTCTGTCTGCAGCATCGTCATCATTCTTGTCGTCCTACCAGCGAGCAAGTGTGCTATCAAAAATTCAATTTGAGAGTCAAGACCTGAACCCCAGAGTAAATCCCGTGTGTTTAAATGAGGATGCACTTGACTTGAAATACTTGCTCTTGAATAATGGGCTGTGTACTAATAATTGTGTGCTTAAGGACGCTTGAATATTGGCCAAAGTGTACTAGCTTATCAGTTTTATGTACTTTAAGATTAGTAAAATTAATGTGTTATGATCACTAATTGCGATTTATATATAAATAAATAAATATATTTTTAATATATAAATATATAACAGATTTATGACTCTTTTTACCTTTTTGTTTCTTTCCTGATTCACAAGCGTCGAGGTAATTTTCCTTCTTTTTTGAAAGATTAGCCAAGCAATTATTCATTTTACCTAGGCTTCACATTGGTTACGTATGTTGTTTGACATTAATTTGATAATTTATATTAAGAATAGTAATTCTTTTGTTCTTTATGTAAATAGCAAATGACATACCTTAAATATTTATTAAAATGTCCTTTATTTTACGTATAAAAACATGTTGTTTTTTATATAAAGTAAGTGGATTATGTAGTGTTGAGACACTTTTATTATTTTGACACAGCTTAGGGTCATTTCTCCGCATTTGAGATGTAAACCGATGGCAAAGGCTTCGTGCTTTCCTTTTTTCGAAAACAAGTATTCATTAGTTATGTTGCTTTATGTAAGGTTTAATGCCAATTAAGTTAAATTTTAGCATTGACTAAACTTAATTTGAATGTTTATTAAGCTGTGTATTAGTACAGATAATAATGCAGAATATTATTGTTCTACGAATCTTTAGATTTAAAATATAGAATTTTCCGTGTAAATCGTATTATAATTTATACACACATGCCTCATACCACATCATGACTTGTCCTAATAAAGTACATAAACATCATACCTACGCAGACGCAACACATAACAATAAGTGAAATAAGGCGCAATGTATTGTGTATGAACTGCAAAATATAACCGATTGAGTTTTTAATAGTTTAATTTAAAAATATTTAGAGAACTTGATTTTATTGTTATACTTATAAAAAGATTCCTCCTCATATCCCTAAACTTTAAGTATTACCACAAACAAGTATGTATGGAATATTTAATAGTTCTAGGCAACACGAAATTGTTACTAAAACATATCACATAAATATATCAGTATTAATAATGATAATAATTAAACAAATCAATAAATAGTACATCAATCTTATAGCATTTTAGAATTTTTGCATTTTTAGGCTTACTTTGACAGGATAGTTTTCAAAGCATAGACATAGACTTTACTAATGTTGGCTATCGCAAAATGCTGTAGAAAACAAAATTTATTATTATTTGAGACGAATTGAGATAAAAATGCAAAGTTTGTGTGTAATAATATTGAAACAATCAGAGTGAATTGTCTCACATAGAGAAGTGTATATGATATCATAGGTAGGAAATATGTTTTAACAAATAATCTAGTCCATTTCCGTATTCGCGTGTAATGTAATCTGTGAAATAAAAAAATATTTAATAAATCACTTTACTTTCTCTTGCTACCTTATCCTGCATGCATGCTAATAAGCAGTTTAGAACAACTACCTCAAATTAAAATATTCCAACCTCAGCAGTGGGTATTACCACCCTTCTTTCGAAAACAAATGTCCATTAGCGATATATTCGTCTGGCCTGAAAACATTGTACGTAAGCTTTTCAGTGGGAAAAACAAAATCTAATCAAAATAAGAGTCTGACCAAACTGTGATTATATTACTAAATTTTAAAAATAAATAACACAGATATAACCTCTAGTCACAATACAAGTGATGGTCACATTAGATTGGTTTTAGCGTAGCCAAATTGAGTCATAAATCATTATTTAGTTCCAAATTTCTCAAAATATACATATTATAACATTCAAAATACTTCAAAATTTTTGCTCTTGCACTAAGAATAGTTACATAGATAAATATATTAACATAAATGTAAGCGATTCAGGCAGTTTCGACTTAGCTTCACGGTTATCTCATATGAATTGCACAACATAACATATTTATATTTATAGTTACACATCATGAATTGCCATAAATTATTAAATTTTTCTTCAAACTTTATTTTGATTGTTTCTTTATTAAGTACAGTGAACTCAGCAATTGTCAATTTACCTGTAAATCCAGAATCAAACTGTTTGGTAAACCATCTGACTTCAAAATATGTTGAGAAGACGTATACCGATCTATCCCTTGCAAATGCAGCTAATATAAGAAAGTGGACGCAAACCTACACAATTCATCAAGTCACCAGTCTCGCATTCGCTGTTAAATCTTATGATTTGGAAAACAATCTAACACTTAACTCAGGATATTTAAGACTATCCCAACGAAATCATGGTAACCATTGCATAATATTCTTACTACAGCTTCATTCCTTCTCAGAGATAGTCGATGCCATTCAACGTTCCGGATTTGGAACCTCGCAAAATGCAGTGTTCTTTATTTTGGTGAAAAGTAAGGAAGCAAGAAAGATACTATATTTGTTTTATAGGCTAACTCGTCTTGAGAATATCACACCCTTTCACACAAACCTTGTTTTCTCTGACAACATTAGCTCGGATATTTTGATGTATTGTTATTTTTGTCCGAGACAAAAATTTCATCTCTTTTCAGTTGTTACGTCTTACAAAGTTATTTTGAAAGCATCACTGTAACTGAATGAGTCTGAAAGTATGGGTCAAAGTTTTACACATTCGCTTCAAAAACTTCATATTCAGCAGCATTTTAAAAGTCAGTTATAAACGCATATTGACACATGTAAACTTATATCGGGACAAGGTTCTCTTTATTCCATTTAGCGGCAAATTTTGCACCTCTTGCGAATTTTGACAAGGAAGTCGAACAATTCGGGTGTAGACAAAAGGCATAAAATTAAATACATA